>JAMPIO010000242.1:0-139456 GCA_024699865.1 Aphelenchoides fujianensis
ACGAACACTTCCACTCGTTGCCGGTGGTGGGGCAGCAGAGGCCGTTCATGCAGCTGTAGCTCGACGGGCATTCGGCGGCGCGGCGGCAGGAGCGCTGGGCGGGGCGCCCGTCGTAGCAGAAGCCGGACGCCGAGCCGCCGCCCCCAAGCGGGGAGGAGCAGCAGCGGCCGCCCACGCACTGCACGTTGGCGCCGGTGGAGGAGCGGCACGCCTGGAGGTTGGCGGTGCAGAACTCGCCGGTGGGCACGAGGCCGAACGCCGCGCACGAGTCGCCCGTCGAGGAGCCCGCCGTGCAGCAGCGGCCGCCCACGCACACGCCCTGGGCGGCGAGGCCGTTCGGCTGCTGGTAGGCGCACTCGCCGGCCGCGAAGCCCGAGCAGGCGCGTCCCAACGGCTGCGAGTTCGGCGGGCAGGTGGTCGACTGGACGTTCCTGCAACCGATCGGTGAGGGGAAGAGTTCTTTCGTGCTCACCGCGTGCAGCAGACGCCGTTGCGGCACGTGTCGCCGAGGGTGAAGCAGGTCTGCGGCTGTCCGAAGGCGCAGCTCCGCTCCGTCACGATCCGCTCGCCCGCCAAACAGCCGCTCGTCCCCCCGGCCTCCCGACAGCAGCGGCCGTTCTCGCAGACGGCCGAGCGGTCGGTGAACGTCTGGCATTCTTGAGAGAGGGTGCAGGAAGAGCCGACGTCCACGCGCCCGCTCGAGCAGCCGCCCGTCCCGCCCGCCTGCCGACAGCATTGGCCTTGAAAGCAGACGCCGTTCCTCTGCAACGGGAGGGAAGATTGGAGGAGACGACCGCCCACTCACGAACTGGACGCCCTCGTAGTACGTGCACTCGGCGGCGCCCGTCGAGCCGCACGCCCGCCCGAGCGGCTGCAGGCCGAGCTGCGCGCACTGGCCGGCCGTCTGGGACCGCGAGCAACACGTCTGCTGGACGCACTGGCCCTGCGCGAAGCCGCCCGTCGCGGGGTCCGCGTAGCCGCAGGCGGCGTCCGACTGGCAGGAGCGCCCGAGCGGCTGCTGCCCGAAGGGGCACGTGCCTGAAGCAGATGGAAGTAGGGATTAGGAGGAGAAATCAGAAGACATGCCGCCGAGGGCGCCCTGAGTGCAGCACACGCCCTGCAGACAGCGGCCCTGTCGCTGGACGCCCGTGAAGGAGTCGACGCACTGGAAGTCGGAGCCGCAGAACGGGAGGCCCATCGGCTGGCCGCCGTTCGCGCACTGGCCGCCGGGCTGCGGGCCGCCCGCCGAGCAGCACTGGGCGCCCACGCACTGGTAGCCGCTGAAGCAGTCCGAGTGGAAGTTGCAGGAGCGGCCCTGGGGGACACCGCCGTTCGCGCACTGCTGCAGCTGGCCGTTGTTGGGCACCGTGCAGCAGGCGCCCGCCCAGCACTGGCCGAGGACGACGCCCTGCGGCGTGGAGTACGCGCACTCGCCGGCCGTCGAGCAGCTCCGTCCGAGCGGCTGGCCGCCGTTCGCGCACTGGCCGCCCGGCTGGCCGATGCTCGAGGAGCAGCACTGGCCGCCGACGCACTGGAAGCCCGCGTAGCAGTCGGTCGGGAAGCTGCAGAAGCGACCGTTCAGCGAGGGGCCCGCCTGCGCTCCGTTCGGACAGCCGCCGCCCAGCCCGCCCGTCTGCTGGAGCGCGCAACACGTGCCGCCGATGCACTGGGCGCCGAACGCGCCGCCGCAGTCCGCCGGCGAGCGGCACGCGGCGAAGAGCGACGTGAAGCCGAACGGACACGCGACGCCGCCGCCGCCCGTCGGCTGGAACGTGGCCGGGACGCCGCCCTCCTGCACGCGCACGCCGCCGATCTGCTCGCAGGCTGAAAGGCGGCAGTCGGGAGTTGGTTGGAGTGGAAGGAGGACTCGCCTTGAACGGTGACCACGATCGCCCCGTTCACGTTGCAGCGGTTGAAGTTCGCTTGCCGGCTGATCGGCACGAACTGCAGCCGGGCGGCCGGCTGCAGCGTGAGGTTCGTCGGCGAGTCGGCCGCGGCATGGAGCAACAGCAGGAAGAGCGGAAGAATCGACAGCATTCGATTAGAAAGCGGGAAAAAGACGACAGGAGCGAACCCACTCGCAATCCTCCTCTTCCGCTACGGGGCGCCTGTTTGCGCAGGTGCCGAGCGGACGGCGGGCGGGCGACCGAACGGGCGGGCGGAAGGAAGCCGTGAGTCACGGACGACACGCGAAATAAGAGGGGAGTTGGCAGCCATCGGTAACAACGGGCACAACAGGGACGCTTTCGGTTGATGTTTCTGCGAGACAGATGAAGGAGAAGGCGGACTACCGCGTCGAGTATCCGTTCTCCATTTACAACGAAATCTACCGATGATAGGGCACAAGAAACAGTGCGACCACCCACTGACGTCTGTGGTCCGCGCATTTCGGCCAGCAGTTCAACCCGCAACAGCGAACGAGCAGCACGAATTTGCATCAAACACTCCCACCCGCTCACTCGATCGATCGACCGCCTCTTTCCGTTGTGTTCACCCCGATCCAACCGGCCGCTCGATGTCCAAGGCGGCAAAAGGGGAGTGGGCGGAGGCGTCGGTGGACGAGGCGGCGTTCGCGCGACTGCGGGCGGCGCGCCGCGTGACGCTGGTGCGGGCGGCGGAGCGGGTGGACCGCGTGTTCCCCGAGTGGCTGCGGGGCGCCTTCGACGAGGCGGGGCGCTACCAGCCGCGCGACCTCAACCTGCCGTCCGCCGTCCCGCGCCGCCCCGAGGGCCCCGCCGGCTTCGCGGACGACGCGCCGCTCACCGCCGTCGGCGCCGTGAGTCCCCCCATGGATCGGCTTGCTCATCCTCCTTGGTTGCAGGCGAACGCGCGACTGCTCGGCCGGGGCCTGCGCGTGGGCGGACTGTGGTCGCCGGACGCGGTCGTCTGCTCGCCGGCCCTCCGCTGCGTGGAGACCGCGGCGCGGATCGTCGAGGGCGCGGCCGGCCGCAAGGGCGACGTCGGCGTGCGCCTGTGCGTGGAGCCCGCGCTGTTCGACTTCTGCGGCTGGTACGAGCGGCTGCCGTCGTGAGTTCTCCTCTGTGTTCCAGCCACCCCCTCGCCGCTTCAGGTTCCTGCCGCCCGCCTCGCTGCGCGCCGCCCAGCTGCCGGTGGCCGCCGACTACGCGCCGCAGATGGCCGTCGAGGAGTTGGGCTCGCTGGTGGGTGTCGAGAGCCGCGCCGACTTCCACGCCCGCGTCCAGAAGACGGTCGAGGCGCTCGTGCGGTGAGCGGCCGTCCTCCGCCCACTCATCCACTCGCTGCAGGGACGGGCGTCGCGTGCTGCTCGTCGTCCACGCGCCCGTGATGCTCGCCGCCATGCGGACGCTGCGCGGCGCGGCCGGCGAGCCCACCGAGCGCGAGCTGCTCCACTTGGGCGCCCGCCTGCCGCCCGGCTGCTCGTTCACGTTCGCCGCCGAGGGTGAGGGGGTGAGCCGGGGCTGGGGATCGTCCAGTACTCACTCCTCATCCACTCGTTGCAGCCCTGGAGCTTCGTGCACGAGCCGGTGCCGCCGTTCTCGTTCCTCGGCGCGTCGAACCGCGCGGACGGCCGCTTTCTCGAGCGCGCCCTCCGCCCGGCCGTCTGATCGCCCGAATAAACCGTTGAGTCGTCTCTCTCGCGGGCGTCTTGTCCCGTCTGCCGGCCGCTCCGCCCGCCGCCCGCTGCAGACTGTCCGCGTTCTCCCCTTCTTCTTTCGATCGCTTTCGCCCCCTTCCGCCCGCTTTCTGCCGCGATGGGCGCCCGCCTGTCCGCCGTGTTGCCCTCGTCGGACGTGCACGCGAGCGGCGACTTCGAGGAGTGGCGCGCCTGCGAGTGCGCCGCCGAGCACTGGATCGCCCATCGGATGCTGAAGCAGAGCTCGACGCTGCTGCGCCCCGCCGCCGACCGCCTCGTGCGCCGCGTCACCGGCGGCCTTGTGAGCCACGAGCACGTGCTCGTCGAGTTGCGGTGAGTTCGGAGGATTGCCCGCCTCTTTTCACCCGTCTACTCGTTGCAGGTGCGAGCAGTGCGGCCACGAGTTCGGCGTGACGCTGGAGTTCTGCGAGGACGGGACCTCGATGACGGTCGGGCGCCACCGCTCGCTCGTCCGCGTCCGCCGCGCCGCCGCCCTCCGCCTGCCCTTCCGCGCCCTCGCCGACGTCTACGCCGCGAGCACGCACGCCGCCAAGGAGTACCGCCTGCTGCGCTTCAACTGCAAGGACTACGCGCGCGAGATCTGGGCGAAGATCCTCGCCGCCGACCGTGCCTGGCGCGCCTTCGAACCCTCCTGCTCTTGAACTAGTGGTTGCTTTTCCATCTTGTATTCTTTTGCTTGTTCTCTCGTTTCTCGCAAATAAATCACTAGTTCGAGTTGGCCGTAGAAGAGGTGTTCTGCGGGTGATTGCGGCGAAGAAGCGGTTGTTGATCGAAAAGAACGGCCCGCAGCAAAAGCCGAAAACAACCCGGTCGCCCACGCGCAGCTCGTCTTTCCAACCGGTCGGTTGCGCTCGCCGCTCTCCCGGTCTGCTGTCCGAAGGATGTCGACGAGTGTGCTGAAGGTGGGCCTCCGTCTCCCCGCTGGACACTCTCGCCCGCCTTCAGGAACACAAAGAAGAGGATGCCGCCGCTCCGCCCGGCGTCCTCGACGCGGCTTCCACGCGGCTCGTCTTTTCGCACTGCCACGCGGAGACGCGGACGCCCCGGGCTGCTGCTTCAGTGAGTGCCCCCGCCCTGCTGCTCACTCCCGCTTGCAGTCGGCCTCTTCTTCCTCGCGTGGGTGCCGTTCATCATCGACGAGTGTCAAGTGAGTCCGCCCGCCAGCTGCTCGAGTGAACGGTCGCTTGCAGGACGTCGAGCACTCCTGTCCGCAGTGCAACGAGCGCCTGGGCACCTTCAAGCGCTGCGGCTGATTGCGTTGTTCTTCCTTGTTCCTTGTTTCTGTCTTGTTGGTTGTTTGTTGTCGTGAATAAAGAAGAGTAGTTGAGTGGTGGACCGACGGAATGCTCTCCGATTGAAACGAACGAATGAAACGAGCGGCAATCACCCGGCTGCTCATTCCTAGCCGCTCGAAACGCAAGCGGGATGAGCGGACTGCCGACTCGCGAGCGGCCGGCGGCGGCCACTCGTTTTTCTTCCCTCCGAACCGATCGGTCGGCCGTCTTTTCGCCCGCCGCTCTCCGAACTCCCGAATCCGCGATGGTCTCGACGCGTCTCGTCCTGCCGGCCGTCCTCCTCGTGCTCGTCGCGATGTCGTCGGCGAAGCCTCCAAAGCCCGCTACAACGTCGAAAGTGACGCTCACGCTCAACGCCCCGTGTCCCGGCGGCACGAACTTTGTGAATGCGGTTCGCGCTCCTCTATTGCTTCCTCGTTTAACCGATGTCTTCGTTTCAGACGCTCGTTCTGCTCAATTGGCACGATGATAATAAGCCGCGCGACAAGGAGTTCTGCGGCTCCAAAACGGTCGGGCAGGACGGAAGCGCCACGATTTCGGTGAAGACGCCGAGGAACGAAAATGGATGGTTCGTCTACTTTGTGTGAGTCGCTCGTTCGCCCACCACTCCCTTACTTCTGTCCTCCGTTGCAGCCAGTTCAAGTGCGGAAAGGTGAATGAGCTCAACTGCAGCTTTGGCGCTCGCTACCCGGACGCGTGGAAGGCGTCGCGCATCGACCTCAAAAAGGGGGACTTCGACCTGGCGAATGCGAGCGTCTGCCCGGATTTTTTGAGGACGACGCTCATTCCCGAGAATGTGATTGGCAAGTGCACGAACAATCCCAGGGCTCCGGAAATCACCACGCTGCTCACCACGCTGTCCACGACCGTGAGCACGACGGAGACGACCACCGAGGAGCCGGCGACTTCCACCAAAACGACCACCAGCACGAAGAAGCCGACGACGACGACCGCGAAGGAGGCCGGCGGTCAGCCCGCTGCTCGGCCCGCCGACCAGGGTCGTCAAGGAGGACGCCGTCGTCCGAACGAATGAGAAGCGGGCGTTCGATCGATCCCGTCGGCCGCGTTGATTGTTCTTTTCTGTTCGTTGTTTCTGTCCGTTTGTGAATAAACCGTTTGTTTCGAAGCGGCAGAAAGAACGAAGCGAACGGAGATGGCTTGATCCAGGATTCTCGTGTGTCTTCAATGAAACCGAAACAAAAGTTTGCCCTTTTTCGACTTCTGCCGGGATGGAAGCGTTGTCCCTGTGAACAAAAGAGATTTGTTCGCGTGTGATGGAACGGAATTCTTGCAAGACTCTGCTCTTTTTATTGCACAAATTTACGGTCAATCGCGTGCACTTTCCTTTTCGTTCGATGCGGGTGGTCGTCTGCTTGGAGTGCGGAGAACGTGCGATAAGACGGAGCAGTTGGTGGGCAATAGAAGTGCGAACTCGAGGTCAACGACATGTCACGATTTTTGCACGTTGAGTGGATCGTTCAAAGTACACCTAGTAAAAGAGATTAGGGCGGCTGAAGCTCATCGTGAAGGAGAGCGACCGCAAAAGTTCGTACTTTGTCCTCGATGTGTTCCGCCTTCCGCCGGGTGTCAAAGTTCTCCACGTCTCTGTGCCCCGCTTTGCAATAAGCGGAAGAGAAGGAGGTCGAGAACAAGAGAAGAGGGCAAAGTACGAGGCTTGTTCGCCGCTGTGTTTTGAACTCCAGACTTCCGCATAGAATTTTGTTCTTTTGCTCTGGATTGAGCAGCAAATTGTTTTGCTCGTCAAACAAACCAAAAAAGTAGAGTTCGGAAACAACCTTTCAGCAAACCGGCGAGAGTTAATCGCCTTTTTCTTTCCTCAGGCGAGCGACTGGCGAAATTTGTGACCGCCGAACGCCCGTTCGAGGCGGGAATTTTCCGTCCACTCGCTCACTCGATCGAAATCGAACGTTCTTTGCGCTCGCCGCCGTCCGTAGCGGAGCGGAACGAAGCGGAGTGATCAGACGACGGGCGAAGTTCGAAATCGAACAGCGTGAGAAACGAGTGTGTGTTGCACCAGTAGACAGCCTTTAGAATCTCCTGCAGACGGTATTAAAACAAACTGCAAGCACAAACGAAAGAAACACATGGACTGCAAGTTTTGTTGCCGATCTCTTCCAACTCCAGCTTTGCACTCTGCTCGATTGCACTTTTGAACGGCTGAAATGCGCAGTGATGTGTCTTGTGTTCATTTCTTTGCCGCTTCAGTCGATTTGAAAGCGACTTTGGTGGTCGTTCCGCTGTGCACGACGGCCGGCCGACCGACGGGGAGGGCGGGGCGGAAATCACGCCATTTCGCCGCCCCGAGCGGAACGAGCGGGCGGCACCGTCGAGACGCAAATCGGGTGGTCATCGGACGAACCAAACCCGCGAGACTACACGCGAGAAATGAGGGCAAAGAACGAGAACGATGGTACCGAAGAAATTACAACCGACACGTCGATTACAAAAGATGGAAAAGAGCAGCGATTGCAATCGTCTACCGTATTCTGTTCGCTTTTTGTTCGATTTCAGAAGGCGATTAAAGGCCGACGTCCGATCAATTGCTCAACACTTTGCATCATCTTACGGTCCTCTCCTCCGCCTTCTTATCATCCCTTTCGTTTGTTAACTAAAATAAACTCCCGCAACGGCCGTGAGTCCACCGCTTTGAACTCCGCCCTCGTCGTCGAAACGAACAGCCGGCGGTCACCCCGAGCAACCGGCCGTTCCACCCATCGAACGACGAGGCGGGGTTTGTCGTCAGTTCAGTGAAAAGAGGGCTGGGGTTAAATTCCAGGCGAGCGGCGGCGGTCATTAGAGCCGCTTGTGGATGAAAGCGCCGAGGTTTGATGCAGTAGTAGTGGATGCGAAGGGGTTATCCATTGGGATTTGTGTGTTTGGCTTTTACTCGCTCGTGCGATAGCTTCAGTTCCTATACGCTTTCTTGCCGCGTCGTTTTGCGTCTTCCGATCACTCGTTTCGTGTTCTCAATGCGAGCTTGCAGTTTCTCACAACTTGGGCCAACTGCAGCACGCGTTGAGCAGACGAACGAAGAAGCCGAGATGGTTGCTGCCGCCGTTCTCACCGAAGAGATCCACTCGACCAGGGACGCCGACTTGAAGAAAACGGCCGTTGAGAGCGTGAGTGATTGGAGCTTTTTGTGGATTTGGTTGTGATTTCGAAAAGCTGACAACAAAGATTGATCCGTAAAATCGAATCAAACACCGTTTTACGGTAAGCCGTGGTCTTTCGAACGAAGCGAACGGCTAATCGAATTGCTCGCGTTCGGTTTGTCGTCTGCCGTTGATTCGATTAGACGGTTGCTCGCCGTTCTCGTCTGCTTTGGCCTAAATGCGGAATGGAAAACATCGACAAATCCAACAATAAAGCAATTCCCTCGCTTATTCGTTCGGTTTAGAAGCGGAAACTTCCGACTTACGAGGAGATCCGCTCGGCAATCCCCGCTCAATGCTTCGAGAAGAACCTCCCGCTGTCGATCGCCTACCTGCTGTGGGACTACGCGGTGATCGGCCTTCTGTACGTTGCGGTCCCGTACGTGGAGCAGTACGCCGGCTGGCCGGGGCTTCTCGTCTGGTTGGTTCTCTCGTTTGTGATCGATTCTCTAGTGATTCTCCTTGAAGGTATTATGTGATGGGGATGTTCATGAGCTCGCTCTTTATCATCGGCCATGACTGCGGGTAGGCAACTGAACGACTGGCATTGATGTTAGCCAACGAATTGCAGACACACGACCTTCTCGAACTACGAGTGGGTGAATGACCTGTTCGGCCATTTGGCCCACGCGCCGATCATGGCCCCGTACTGGCCGTGGAAGAAGAGTCACCATCGTGAGTGGTCCACAAGGGAGCAGTGAGCATTGATGTTGTTCAGAACACCACTCCTACACCGGCCACCTGGAGAAGGACAAAGGTGAGTGAACGAAAAGAGTGGAGTGTATCAAGTGCACTTTGCAGGCCATCCGTGGGTCACCGAAGCCGACTGGGCGGAGAAGGATTGGCTGTCCCGCAATTTCTGCAAATTGCCCATCTCCGGCCTCTTCCGGTGAGTTCGCCGTTGCAAACCAATGAAAAGCGAGCAAAAATCTCTGGCTGGTTGAAAGGTTGACCTTTCTGCAGTCTACGGTACTTTCGTCGTCCGAGCGGTCGATCAAGCAAGCGGGTGTAATCGCGAAGGAGCAGCGGGAGGGTCGTCCGACGTGTGCGGGTGTTCGTGATAAACGGGAGCAATCAAAGTGGACTCTTTTCTTTCGCCACCGACGAACGGACGAGCGGTCGTTCGATTCCGCTCGTCACCTCGTCCGCTTGCTCGCTTATCGTTGCTCGATGGGTCGGGGGGAACGGCGGGGTTTGCACGTGGACAGGCCGGGAAGTCCCGCCCAATGGAGCCATCGAGACTCCTCGGGCGGCGGCGGCGGCGGCGGGAATGAGGCCACTAATGGGAACGCCAAGAGAACACGTGGAAAGCAAATGAGATTCGGTGAAAGACGATAGACACACATGAATCTTAACTTAAACAAAACCCCAGATTCCTCAACAGTGACTTTTCGTTCGCAGATGGAATCCGATCTACACGTTCGTCGGACTGCCCGGCAAGTCCGTGCTCTACTTCTCCTTCACCTCTCGCACTTGCAGACGGCTCCCACTTCTGGCCCTTCTCGCCGCTGTTCACGAACAACAAAGAGCGGCTGCAGTGCGTCGTGTCAGGAGCGGCCTGTGCGCTTTGCGCTTACGTGCGTTCAGCCGCACATCTCGTTTATTCATCCACTTTCTGTTCAGATCGCCCTTGCCCAGTGTGAATACTCGATTGCTGCGTGGGTGAAGGTAACCGGCAGCACATTCCCTTCTTGTTTTCATCAAAGAATTCAGTACTACTACGTTCCGCTTTTGTTCCAAGGCTTGTGGATGGTGATGATCACCTATCTACAGCACCAGGATGAGGAGATCGAGGTGAGGAATAAAGGAGAAAGAATAACTGGAGTGTGGCTTCTGCAGGTCTACGAGCCGTCCACGTGGAATTTTGTGAAGGGACAATCGCAAACGATTGACCGCTACTACGGATTCGGCATTGACACCGCGTTGCATCACATCTCCGACGGCCACGTTGCCCATCACTTCTTCTTCACCAAGGTGAGCGTTGAATGTTCTGCCGCTATCACTTCCTTCTATCCACCGTTAGATCCCCCACTACCACCTTCCTGAAGCGACGAAGGCGCTGCGCGAAGTCCTCTCCGCCTATCCGGGCGCCTACAAACAGCGCCCGTGTTACGCGACCCTCTTCGAGTTCTTGAGGTTCGCTTGAAGGAAAGAGACGAGTGAGTGAGCGAGTTCGTTGCAGACTGAACGTGAAGCTCGACTACCTGCTCGGCCGTGGGACTGGTCTCTTGAAGTACCGAACGTCCAAGGACTACGTGAACAAGCCGAAGGCCCAATGAGCGCGGGATCTTTTCTTTTTGTAAATAGCCGGTTTGAATCGAATGTCCACTGCATTCTTCTTTTGTTTGTGAAGTCGCTGATGTGTGCGTTGCGGGAATAAAGCAAGGAAAATATTTCTTCCGAAACACGACTCAAGTAAAAGTTACACTCCTTTTATTGCGCAAAGATGGACAACAATCGACTTCTTGTCCGCTCGGAACGATCCAGACGTTGAAACGAAACGTAGAAATCGAACGGCGGCCCGCTTTCGTCCTTTACAACAATCCACTTCTTCGTTTGGGCTTGGAATTCGTCTGACTGTTGCTCTAACTTGCGACATGCGGCGCGGTCATTCACTGAAATAAACGGAGTGTTAAGTAAACACAACAATTAATCTGTGATCAACCCAAACCCCATTAAAAAGCCGCCTCTTACCGTACGGCAACACGAAGACAACCCAATCCGCGTCGAATTCCGGTGCCTCGATCAATGCCAGCAGGTCGCCGAATAATGAGAGAAATCGAGGCATATTTTCTTGGATCTCTCGATGCGCCCACATTTCGTCAGCGCTCGAGTGGAATTGGATCGAGACGGAAGTGATCGGAACGAAGCGGAAGAACCCGAACAGCTCGCATCGATTCAACCGCAATTCGGCCGGTTTACTTCCGCATTGCCGAGTGAAATCGAGACGAAAATCATCAGCCTAAACAAGACGAACAGCAGCTGAGTTGACTGACCACTTCAAACTCACGCTCCGCATTCGCAAACGCAGTCGGGCGTCTCGTTTCCACACGTGAACCTCGCGTCTCACCATTCCATCGATCAGTCGGTTCATCCGCTTGTTCACTTGTCGCAGCGGCAGCAGAATCCAGAGGTAATCGGTATGGAAGTCGGCAAAAGACGGATGCAATCGCTTGCAGTAAGGGAACTGCAAATGCACCACGTGGCGCCTGAACATCCGTTCACATAGGCGAGCCGCCAATTAGACAACGCACACAATGAGCTCCAGCATCTCCGACGGCAAATCCATCAAGTTCGTTGCGGACGCATCGGGAAGGGCGGCGGGCGGTTCACGTTCCATTCGGAGCTGAGCGCGCAACGAATCGAATCGGTGTTTGTCGTCACGCAATGAAGACGACCGCAAGAAAGCTCGTTCGCTCGTTTCGAACAAACGATCGAATTGTTCTTGAGACGCCTGGAAGCAATCACATCTCGCGACTTTTTAAAACGAAAAATCAACGCGTAACCGCAGGAAATCGGCAGTGACCCTCACCTTCTTCTCTTCCCTTCCACGCGATTCCGACAGCCGGGTTGAAAACGAGGAAAGCAGGCGCCTAATCTGTCGCATCAGCTACTGCAAAAATGAGCAGAAACGGAGCCCCTAGCGAAAGAAAGACCCCGTGCCTTGTGGGCTTTCGGAAAGAACGAAAGGCGGCGGCCGAGTGACCACTAGCGAAAGCAGAAAGACGAACGCGCGGAGGGCCAAGCCGAGTGACCGCCAGCTGCCGGGGTCGCTCGCCCTCGGCCGCCGGGGCGTGCGCACAGGCCTGCTCTCGCCTTTCGGCTTACTCACATCTGCTCCTTACTTTCGGCAATCAGGACAGTCGGACGGCGGTGTTCTTTTGTTATAAGAGTTTATTTTCATGCAGCGAGTTCACAAAAAGTCAAGTAGTGGGTTTTCACTTAAAAACGTCTAGATTATCAACAATCTTGTTTTCGCCCCGCGTTTGAAGCCGGAATGTCGGGTCGGAGTCGCGAGCACCGCGCTGAACCCGATTCTCACCACAACGATGTACACTGCAGTTAGAGCCGCGAGTTCACACTGCAAATCATAGGTATTTAAGAAACAACCCGCTCGTTCAACCAACCAATCATGAATTCGACGAAGATTCACAAATGTAACCCGCAAGTCGACCTTGCCGCTTTCTTCTATGCTCGCCACGTGCCACTTCCTCGATCGGCTTCTCACTGCTCGGACGTCAAACTGATCCACTTTGCGCAACAGCTTCCGACGTTCCGCGTCATGAACTGAACGAAAGAAAGTTGAACGGGATTTGTGAAGGATTTTAGCTACGACCAGTTGCAATTGAACGCTGCTTACCTTTAGTTATTTCGAGATACACGCATTTTGCGGTAAACTTCCGAGAGTCAATCAATTCCAAGAAGTCCATGAGCAGCGTGAGATATCGCACTTTTCCGTCGTAGCGATCCCGCAAGTCCACGAGGTCGACGGGCGGCGGCGAGAGTTCGATGCAAACCAAAGACTGTGGAACAAATTGCGTGAAGCCGAACAGTTCGCGTTCATTTAACTGCAATACACCGCTTTTTCGTCCGTATTTCGTGATGCAATCAAGACGAAAGTCGTTGCGCTAAACCAATCCGGATGATCGCAAAACGAACGGATGCTACGGACCGAAATCATGCGCACATTCAACTTCGCTTTGGTGTACACTTGTTTTTCGCGCTCCATCATTTTGTCGACCAGCACGTGCAGTCGCCTATTCACTCCACGAAGCGGCAGCACAATCCAGAGGTGGTCGGGATCAAAGTCGGCGAAAGACGGAAAGGATTTGCCGCGGTAGCGGGGATGCGAGTGGATCACGTGACGCCTAACAATGAACGCTCATTTGATGAAAGCAGCTATTAGCGGGGATTACACGATCAATTCCAACGTTTCCGACGGCAAATCCATGAGACTCGGCCCGGCTGGAGGCTGAGCGGAAGTCGAGGGATGGTTGGCCATCTCGGTGATGGTTTCTAGTTGAAACGATGGCGGATCGTGACGAAAAATAGATGAACAGCCCTCGAACTCTGCACATCTCGCATAATACCGCCCGTCCAGAAAGCCTTTGTGGCTCGCTTCGTAAAAGAGCTCGAACTCGTCTTGATTCTGAGGTTCCTGCAAAAAGCCTCGTGTGTTCAGCAGCCAAGTGACTAGGTAATTTCGCTCACCTCTTGCGGGGGGTCGTCTGGTTTCCTTCGAAATTTGGAGATGCGCGTCGAAAGCGACGAAAACGAACGTCGAATTCGCTCCATCGGCAAGCGGATGCGAGGCGAAAGAAGAAAAGCACCCAGGCCCTGCGAGCAGTTCGGCGGATAAGCAGCAGGCGGACGAGTGGCCACAAGCGAGCGGAGACCAAGGCAGGCGAGTGACCGCTGTCGTTTGCTGGTCACTCGCCGCTCGCCCGCCGGGTCGTACGCACACGCCCGGTTTTCGACTCTTCGGCATTCGTTTGCTTATGCTCTTTTCCTGCTCTAGGCAAGTAAAGGCTAGTATTTGCTCTTACAATTAACGGATTTAAAAGTGCCGAGTAAATGGAAAGAGGTAGGTATTCTTTATTCCAGCCATCTTCAATTTACCAATCCTCTTCCCAAGTGAGGCGTATAGTCAAGTGATCGGGTTTTTCATGACTTTCGAAGCCAATCTCGCGCTCCCGCACCCATCGCTCGAATTCCTGCCGGGCGATTCGCACATCCTCGTCGACATCAGCTAAAAATGCGGAGTGATCGAAAGACTACAGCAAGCAATGGACCTTTGTAGATCGCGAGTTTAATGGTCGTCACGTCGAGCACCGGCCGCAAGACGGCTTCCTTGATCATTGAGCGCGTGAACTCAAAGGTGTCGAGCAGAATGGGCAGAAGCGGTCTTTCATAAAGATAAGACCACCCTTCTCGATCTGTGGTGTGTCCGAAAGCAATGTGAAGACAGCTGGTGTTGGTCCAATCGAACAGCTTTCGAATCGCCGCTCCGTTCACGAACTGTTTGCCCGTCGCGTAATGACACGAGTTCTTCGTGTTTCCCATGGTGAACGAGTAGCGGTTAATCTGCAGCACGAGCAACAATCTCCAACAAATCGAACAAATTCATTCTTACGCCCATGATCGTCCACGTGATCTCCGGAACAAAGACGCCGCCTGCTCTTCGCACCCAACAGTCGACCATCGCGTTCAGTCGGCGATTCACCGCTCGTAGTCGAAAAAGAGCTTGAAGTTCGCGGTGTGTGCAGGAAGGAATGAATCGCTGGTTCGTCTGTTGATCCTTCGGAAGCACCGCGTATTTCCTAAACGAAGACGATTGAAGGAAACACTCCGTTTCTGCAAGCTGCCAGCCATTTTGCCCAAAAAACGTCAAGAGTACGGTCCATTGCTTACAGAATGATCTCGAGAATTTCGGCGGGCAAATCAACGAGGAAAGTCGGTCGATTTTTGTCGTACGGCGGCTGCCGTGCAATCACTCGTGCTTTGCCGCCGAACACGGACGACAAACGGGCGGCTTCGAACAGTCGATCGAAGTGTTCTTGGCATTCCTAAACAGCAAGACGAGTGCGAATTATTACACGCTAGTATTCAGATCTTCTTACCTCGGCTGCCGTCTTACGATTTTCCCGAGAGTTGGAATTTCGTTTCGACGGCGAAGAGAAAAAGCGTCGAATTCGCCGCATTCTTGCCGCAGAGTGCGGGCGGCCCGTCGGGTTGAAAGTGAGCGGAAGAAAGCCGGGAGCTTCGGGTGGCTCAAATGTGCGTCATGACGAGCGAGCGGGAAGCAGGTCGCCCTCGTGGCCACAAACAGCCGCAGGGCGAGCGGAGGGCGAAAGCGAGTGACCGCCGTCGTTTTGACGTCACATGCCGGTTTTCATTTCAACAGAAACAGTTGTCGTGCACTCAATACTTCGTCTGATTGTGAAGAGTGCGTTGCAGTCTATAGCTTTGGGGCAATGCCTTTACGAGCAGTTCTTATGTAAGAAAAAGTTTGCTTTGCTGGTTCCTCACGAAAAGAACACCAATCTATCGACCGATCACAAACCCTCCAACAGTTCCTCCGTCCAATTACCGTGGGGGTGAATTGCGTTTATTTTCTCGTTGCTCGAACGAACACCCGCCCTCCGACTCGTCCGCCGACTGCCGCCGCCGCTTTGCGAAGATCCCCGACCGTCCGCCGTTGCCCGTTCGTGTGTGTGCGTGATTGGAGGGCTGCTTTCAAGGTGAGTAGAAGAGAGGAGTGGGAGAAGGAACGAATGGATGCGCAGTGAAGTGGACGAGAAGACGAAGAAAAGTGAACGCAATCGAAATGGAGAGGGCGGAGTCCAGTGCATCAAGAGATGCCCCTCGCCTCTTCCGCTCAGTAGCCGGGCGGCGTGCGGACGTTGGGGCAGTCGCACGGGCCCTCCGGACCGCGTTCTCCCGCCTCGCCGGGCGGTCCAACTGAAAGCAAGCGATTAGCCGTCGATCACCCAACTCCGTCGATCAATCCACGTACTCGGTCCGGGCTGGCCTTGGGGTCTGCAATAAAGAAAGTAGGTGGGCAAAAGGGTAGAAAAGAGCTCACCCTGCTTTGCCGACGTCTCCCGGAGCTCCGACGCTTCCTTGCGGGCCCTCGCCGCCGTCACGGCCCGGCTTTCCGACTAAACGGGCGGATTAGACGTGTGTTGAGCACACCGCTGTTTCTTTGATTTGTTTTAAACCACTCCGGTCAGAAATGAGTGCAGTTTGGCCTTCCCGTTCAGGTTTCAATCAACGAGAAGTCTTCTACTCTATTCCTTCAACAAAAAAAACGTACCCGCTCCAACAGGTCCTTCGCTGCCCTTCGGCCCAGCGGGTCCTGCAAACGATCGATTGAATTCGTAGCTCGTCGACTATTCGCTTACCGGCAGGTCCGTTGACTTGGATGACGCGCCCCGGCAGACCTCGATCGCCGGGCGGGCCTAAACGATCGGATTCATGGGCTCATTGCTGCAATCAACCGCCTACCGGGAGGCCCCAACGGTCCGGCCAATCCTTGGGGTCCCGCCATGCCGTCTTGCCCCTTGTTGCCGTCCTTTCCGTCTTCGCCCTTCTTTCCTGCAATCCGAAGGTTAGATGAGCAGCGAGAAAGTGGAACTCGCCTTTCGGACCGACCGGACCTTTGGATCCTGAAAGAAGCCATCAGTCAGCGGTCATTCCATGCGGAGAGCAATGATTTCGAGCACGACCACTAACCTGGTTGTCCCTGCGGTCCTGCAACAAACGAGGCGGTCATTGAACGAGTGAAATAAAAGAACCTGGCGGCCCGGGTGGGCAAATCACGCACGGCTCTTTGGGCGGCAACGCGCTCAGCAGCACTTGGCCCTCTTTGCCCTGCACGCCGGGCATCGCGTCGCGGCCGTCCTTTCCGGGCTCTCCGTTGTCTCCTGCAACGCGCTCGTTGATCCGAAAGAAGCGAGAAGACGGAGGGTGTGGGCATCAAGTGAATGCTCCCATTCGTTCCCCAACGACCGCTGCTCGACGTTCACTCACCCGACGGCCCCGGCGGTCCCTACAATTCAATCGAGCGGTCAATCGGCTGCTTCTCGCGAGACTCACCGGCGGGCCCTGTTGGCAGGAGCAGCAGCCGACGTCCGGCGCCACCACCGGCGTCCCGTAGCCGGTCTGCGTTCCGGTGGGGTTGTTCGCGTACTGCCGCTTGGGGCGGGCGTGCAGCGAGGCGGACTGCAGAGTGTGCATTTCGGTCCACCTGCAATCAGCGACGTCATTCGTTTCTTTTGTCGCTTCCACTCACATGTCCTTGGCACGCAGCTTGCAGAACTCGGTCTCGACGATCAGGTGCGATTGGAAGGACTGCACGTAGGAGTAGAGCATCGGCAGGGTAACCACCGAAGCGATCACCGCCGCTGTGCTGATCACAATCGCGACGAAGGCCGCACGGCGCATCTGCCGCTGGTCCTCCGATTCGCCGCCCTTGTACGTGCTCTCCATCTCGAGCGGTGGTCGTTGGCTGCAAGAACGAGTGATAAGGCGAATAAGGGTTGTATGCAGTTTTAGTTTCAACAACAAGCTACCGCCCATAACCGATCTCAATTGGTCCAAACCTTCCAACTACACTTTTTCGAAAGCAACCCGCAACTCACCGCCAACCGTTTGTCGTCGAGATCCAACTAGCGAATTCCCCGCCGCCTTCGCCCGCTTTTAAGCAGCCGGCTTCGGCGATTCGCCTCGTGGATTTCGCGCCCGCCTGCCGCCTCGGGCGTCGGGCGGGAGAAGCGGGTGATAAGACGGCGGCGGGATTGCGCGAGCCGCTTGCTTGCGGATTTCTGCCCACTTTCTCTCTTTCGCCGTTCTTCTGCACCAACCTCCGGAATAGAATCCGTCGCTTTCGATCGCCTTCAATCAGCCCGTCGTTTGATCGACCCGGACCTTCGATTTCGCAGGCGATTCGTTTCGATTGAAGCGGTCGGTCGATGGTCAAGAGTGGAGCTTCCGCCTGTTCGGCTCTTTGGTTTACCGCCGACTTCATTGCCTTCTGTCGGCCTACAGCCAGCCGTTTAGCGGAATGCCACGCGCTTCCAACTTCCAAGCGCCCAGCAACAAGAAAGCGCCGAAAGAATGCCGTTCCGACGGGCGCCGACGGCATCTGCCTAATTCGATTCCTTTTGATTCGATCTGTTGGGGACCGACGGCCAATAGGAACGAGGCGTTTATTGCCGAGACGGTGCAACAATAAAATAGACGAAGGAAGGGAGGAGGAGCCGGCTTACCGCGAGGGGAAGGCAGACCAACGGCGAGAGGCGAGTGGCCTAAAGAGCGGAGGGTGGCGTCGGGCGGAGTGGACGGCTATTGATTTTTGGTCCGGGGAACGGAGAAGAGAAGTGAAGGCCCGAACATCCCTCCTCTACCAAGAGAAAAGAAGTGGAGCACCAACGGAGAGGACGAATGAAAGTCGGTTGGAGCAGAGGATGAAGGGAATAAGAGACGGCGGAAGCGAACAACGAAGAGAGGAGTTGGCTGCGAGTGGAGGGGAAAGACAATTCAAGAGGGGGAGAGTCGAACGGTCGGCTTTCCAGCTGAATCGAGGCTTCGGTCACTCGTCGCTTCCGGAGTCGGGCAGTTCGGAGGTCGAGTCGAAGTGGGAGACGGTCCGCGGGTGCAGGAGGCTGCAGAACTTGGCGTGGCGGACGATGCGGCCGAAGGGCGTCTCGGCGAAGGCGAGGTCGCGGCCGAGGAGGCGGATGATGCGGCCGGACGTCTGGATCTTCGGGTTGATTCGAACGAGAACTTGGTCGCCGGGCAGGAGGATCTGCGAGGACGAGGTGCCGGGCAGGAGGAACTGCGCGGTCGGCGGGACGAAACTGTCGTCCGGACGGCACTTCTGGTCGCCTGCGCTTCGCTCGCTCGGCGGAGAGGCGTCGAGGGCGAGCGGCTTGCGGGGCGGGGCCGAGAAGACGGTCGGCGAGCGGATCTGCCGCTTGCAGAAGGCCGTGGGGTCGGCGGGCGAGTCGGAGAGCGTGTCCGAGGGCTGCCGATCGATGTCGCGAGAGGTCGCGGAGGGCTCGCTGGACTTCCCTCCTCCTTCCGCGGGGGCTTCCTCGACCAGCGACACGGCGCGGTCTGCGCGGCCGTTCGACTTCTGGAAAGAGAGGGGAGCGGGGCGGGAAGAGAGGCTGTGGGGAGGGAGACAGGAGCGAGGGGGCTCAGAGGAAGAGCGGGATTTGCACTCGGAAGAACGAGAGGCAAAGAGGAAGCGGGTCGAAACTGTCGGCTGCTTCGTGTTGAGCGGATGGGACGGCTGGATTCCGTTGGGCGCATCCTGCTGGTTGATCGACGTTGGCGGATGGGACGGCAGAGGACCGTTGGGCGCATCCTGGGCTTGAGTCGATTGGA
Organism: Aphelenchoides fujianensis; assembly: GCA_024699865.1. Classification (NCBI taxonomy): domain Eukaryota; kingdom Metazoa; phylum Nematoda; class Chromadorea; order Rhabditida; family Aphelenchoididae; genus Aphelenchoides; species Aphelenchoides fujianensis. Next base: position 18,999 of record JAMPIO010000242.1, read on the forward strand.
GCGGCGGGGCCGCGGCGGTCGGATGGGGCGGCAGGGGACCGCTGGGCGCATCCGATTGGCGGGACGGCGCGGGCGGCTTAGAGGCCGCGGCGAGCGAACGGGGCGGGAGCTGCCCGCGGGGCGCGTTCGGCTCGGTCGGGCCGCGAGTGTGCGGCGAGTAGGTGATCATCTTGAAGGCGTCCATGACGGCGGACGAGAGGATCGCGGCGGTCGGGGTCTTGAGCACGTAGAAGTCGGCGGTCTGTCGCTGCTCGTTCCATTCGAGTGGAGCGGAGAAGCGGCCCTTGACCGCGAGCGGATTTCCGTCCGGACCGCGAGCCTGAATGAAGGGCGGTTGGAGCGGGGGCTTACCGAGCGACTTGTACTGCTCCTCGCCGATCACGTTGAGATCCGACCCGCTATCGAGCTGAAAGCGGAGCGGGTGGGCACTCACGTGGACTTCCGCCGAGTGGCGGCGGGCCGTCGGCAGCGAGATGTTGAAGATGTCGACCGTGTGGACGTCCGGGGCCGGCTTGGACCGGCAGATGGACTTGATGTGGCCTTTCCGGCCGCACGAGTGGCAGATGACGTCCTTGTAGACGCAGTCCGAGGGCGGGTGGTGCTTTCCGCAGCCACCGCAGTGCTTCGGCTCGGACTTGGGCGTCGGCGGGCGGTCGGCGGCCTTCGAGTGCGCGTCCTTTGCGCGCGTGTCCGCGGGGCTCTTCGGCGAGCGGCGCGGGGCGGGCGGCTTTCGGCCTTTGATCAGCCGGCGGTCGGAGTCCGTCGGGTCGTCGGCCTTGAGCGCGTGGACCGCGGACTTCTCGCCGGCGCGGACGAGCAGGCGGGTCTCTTGCCGCTTGAGGAAGGCGCGGCAGTCGAAGATGACGGTCGCGAGGGGCGGCGGCGTTGCGGAGTCGAGCGCCTTGAGCGCGATCTCCTGCAGCGGTTGGTCCTCCGGGCGCTTGAGGGAGAGCGCGAACAGGAGCACGTTCATTTGGTCATCTGAAATGGACTTCCAATCAGACTTTGCGTGCAGGCTGTTGATCCGCTCGGCGAGTTCTTCGACCGGCTCCCCTTCGCGATGCACCACGTTCAAGAGTGCGTAGCGGCGCTGGAAGGGCGTCGTGCGGTCGGCGAATTGCTCGCTGAGCTTCGCGATCACGTCCGCGTAGGGCGTCTCCTCCGGGCGTTTCGGTGCGAGGGCATTGGAGAGCCGCTGGTAGTCGCCGGCCGTCAGGGTGCCGAGCACAAGGTCGCGGTGCTCGTCGGCCGAGAGGTCGGGGCTCTCGATCACTCGCTGAAATCGCTGGTGGAATTGCTCAAAAGACAGGCCTGATTCCGGGTCGTAGTTGAAGGTGCCGATGTGGCTGCGGATCGAGTCGATGATCGTCAGCTTGGGGATCGCGGCCGGCACGGCGGGGGTCGCGGCCGGCGCGGCGAGGCCCGACGGGGCGGCGGCGCGAACGGAGAGCGCGGCGGACAGGGCGGTCAGCGAGTCCAAGTGCTCGCGGATTTCCTTCGCCTTCGCCTGCGCGTCGTCGCGGGAGTCGTCGTACTTGGACGCGGCGAGATAGGCGGGCAGCTCCTTCGGGTCGCCGGTTTGCATGAACACCGTCTCGTACTTGTCGATGTTCAACGCGGCGTTTTCGAGTTTGCGCGCGATGTCCTTTCCCTCCTTCCGAGTGGCCGCGTCCGGACTGTCCGAGAAGAGGGCGGCCTCGATGGTCGGGAGGTACTCGAGCTGCTGCTTGATCTTCGTGCAGCTCTTCGAGATCTGCTGCTTGCAGGTCGTGGTGTTGCTCGTCGGGTCGCTCATGTCTGAAATTAAACGAGCGGCAGCAACGGAAGGGCGGTCGAGCGAATTTTACCGAACTGCGGCAGCGAATTCGTCAGATTCCCGGCTGAACAAGAAAAAGACGGATTTTTATCGAAAGAAAACCCAAAAAAAAACGAGGAGGAACGATTTTTAACGCAGAAAAACCGAAGGAAAACGGATGACGAGGATTTTTGTCGCAATAAAAACCCAAGGAAAACGGACGGAGCGGATTTTGTCGCAGGAAATCCGAGGAAACGAGAGCGGAGAATGGAAACAGGAAGAAAAGAACCGAAAGGATTGACTTTTTGTCGGGCGAAATGCGCGAGGAAGAAAAATCAATAAATCAGTCAAAATTCACCTGTTTTTCGGTCCGCGTGGTCTGGATCGTAGCTCAGTGCGCCAATTATGTTGGGCGCCTGGCTGACGGGTCTACCTGCAAAGAAACGACGAGCGGCGAAACAAGGTGGGGATTTTTATCGCAAGAAAACCCAAGAAAAACGGAAGAATTTCACCTTTTTCGTGTCCGCGAGGTCGAATCGGAACTCAGTGCGCCAATTATGTTGGGGACCGACGGCCAATAGGAACGAGGCGTTTATTGCCGAGACGGTGCAACAATAAAATAGACGAAGGAAGGGAGGAGGAGCCGGCTTACCGCGAGGGGAAGGCAGACCAACGGCGAGAGGCGAGTGGCCTAAAGAGCGGAGGGTGGCGTCGGGCGGAGTGGACGGCTATTGATTTTTGGTCCGGGGAACGGAGAAGAGAGTGAAGGCCCGAACACGATCATTAAGCGCCGGCACGAACGAGAAGCCGCAAGCCATAAACAAAGGCGTCTTGCTTGACGGCATGCGGTTAGCACCAAGGGAACCGCATTGAACCTCCAATTTTCGATTAGTGTTTATTCAACAAGAAGAATGCTTCGGTTACACAAGAGATGCTCGATCGGAGTAGAGAAACAGGTGATTACTAAGCAGAGTGCAGAGAGAGCATGCGGATTCTTTGGTCGGTTAGAACTTGGTGTCGGGGCGCTTCGCGACCCACTCCTTGATCTTCGGCAGCGAGTGGACGCGGTCGCAGTGCTCGCTGAGGGCCGTGAATTTCGTGAAGTCCTCGGGCAGGTGCTTGCGGGCGTTGTAGAAGAAGTTGGCGGCCCACAGGTCGGCCCACGTGAGACCCGACTTGTGAAAGAAGCCGTTGCCGGTCTCCTTCAGCACGCGCTCCAAGATCGGCACGTAGCGCTCGAGCGCGGGCTCGAACTCCTCTTTGCGCGCTTTGTCCTGCAAGAAGGCGATTGATTGGGTTGTTTGAAAAGAGAGAACGCACCTTGTCGCCCTCGAGCATCCCGGTGGAGATGCGGAAATATTTGGTCATGTCGTTGAAGAAGTCGCGCCACAAGTAGACGATCGCGTCGATCTCCGCCGACTCCCAGTCGTTCTTTCCGGCCAGTCCGTGCTGTTTGGCCAAGTAACGAGTCAAGGCCATGGACTCGGGAAGTTTCTTCCCGTCCACCTCCAGCACGGGCAGCTTGCCGAACGGGAAGTCTGCAACAAACGCGTTGGTTGGGACAGTGCGCAATGCTTTGCGCGATCACAGTTGAGTGACTGTTTCTTATCGTTCAGCCGCACAACAAGCAAGTTCAAACTCTCCCCTCCTCGCTCCGCACTCACCGGCCTTCTTGAAGTTGCCGTGCTCGTGGCGAACGTCCTCGTAGTCGACGCCCGCATGGGCGAAGATCATGCGCGCGGTCTCGGCCAGGCCGCGGCTCTCGAAGTAGTGCAGCTTGTAGGTGGGCATTCCGGGGCTAAACGAACGGAAGGGGTAAACGAAAGCAGCAGGAAAAGAGAAATCCGCGGTAATCGGCGCGAAACGAAGCCGGCGAGTGAGTCCTTTCGGTCCGCTTTCCCGCCCGCTTTTATACGCCGAGCAAACGCGAAGTAGAGGCGAAGCCCCGCCGCCGTTGTGGTTTGTATTTTGCACAAACAAGCCGGAGCACTGGCGGGTCCCCCACCTCCCCGCCTCCCGCCTCTTTCGGTCCGCGGGTCCGTTTGCTTCGAAGTGAGGAGCGCTTTCGTTTGCTCGCCGTTCTCTTGTTTGTGCTCCCGCAGAGCAAAGGTTGTTCACTACACGAGGTGCACACGCAGCGACCATCCGGACGCTATGGAAACGACTGCGAGCACAAACGGCGCCCAAACTCGCAGCTTTCTGATCGATTGCGAAAGCAGCGTGTGCGTGTGAATCAGCGTGTTCAAATGGACAAACGTACGAGCAGAAAAGAAAGAATTCCGGCAAACACTCAGCTTCAAATAAAATCGAAGGTATGAAATGCTTGTGTTTATTTCTGGCAACAATTGAAAGCAAGCGACCACTTCAGCCGCGAACGGCGACTCCCAGCTGGTTCGGCTTGTCGTCGAAAAAGCAGTGGCGGTCGACGAACGGCGCGCCCATCAGAATGAACTCGCCCTCGTACGGGAAGATGTTCGTTTTGCACGCGCCGTTCACCGCGTCCTCGCGCACGATCAGCGAGTCCAACGGGACGCCGAACCTGCAGAAAAGCAATCATTTAATGCTTCCCTCCGCAATCAACCGACCACTGGCCGCCCAGCTGGAACTTGAGAGCGCCCGTCTGGTCGCAAGGCACGCGGATCGTGTTGTTGGCGAAGTCGCCGAACAGGCGGGTGGCCAGCGCGTTCGGGAGGGCGACGTGATCCGAGAAGGGAGTGTTCGTGGCCAGCCACTCGTGCGTCTTCTTCGTCTTCTTGTGGTGCTTGCGGCCTCGCTTCGAGCGGGCGACGTGGACGTTCGGCTCCGTCACGACGGCTGCCACTTGGACGTCCGTGATCACGTAGCCGGTCATTCGGTGCTCGTTCGAGCGGAACGGCGTGTAGGCGGTCGCCGCCTTGCCCGCGCACTTCTCGTCGTCTTGAGCGAGGACCGAAAAGCCGAAGACGAAGAGAGCGGAGAGGACCACGAGCTTCATTTTCAGTATGGGAGGAGTGGCTGAAAGAACCAATGGATTGATGTCTGCTATTCGTTCTACTCGCTTTTATACACACTTGTCCTTAGAGGATGACGTGTGGACTTGCAGGGATCAACGAGAACAGACGAGTCAAAAATAAAATCCGCCGTGGGTTCCGCCCGAATCGGCCGGCTGGACCAACAGAAGGCAGCCGCGAGCGTCGAATTTAGCAACGAACGGCGCGCACAAAGTGGTCAGACGGATGTTCCGGCCGAGTGATCAAACAGACGATCGGCTAGTCGGATATTCCGATGCCGACGGCAAACACACGTCATTCTAATTCAATCGGATTTGGCTTCAAACGGTGAGGCAGCCGGAGAGAAGTGCGGCCGCTTTGCTGAAGAGACGCTCCTCTTGGAAACTTCTGCTTGCAAAGAGCAATTCAGAGACCGGTCGCAGAAGCGCAAGCGTTTGAGTTCGCTCCCATCAAGAGGTACTTTGCGAAGAACAATACGAATTGGAGCATCTGCGTTGCAACTCTTCCTTCAAGAAAAGAAGATCATGGGAATCGGTTATTCTCTTTTTTAACGCTCTGCTGTTAACTCAACAATCGGCTCTTATTGTTGCTTTGATGTTTGCTTAAGTGAAAGCCGCAACATGTGACCTCGTGGTGAATCATTTGGTGGTCGATTGGAGAGCGGCGATCCCCGCAAACATCCTTCTTCTTCTTTGCATTCGCTCGCTCGTTCGTTCGTTTGTGTTCGCTGGATTGTTGGTGACTGCGAGGAGGAGAACGCCCGCGAATCCACGAATCCGAAGAAAAGCGGGGAGATGAAGAGAGCGAAGTGGAGAAGTCGGGTGACCTCCGGGCGGCTCGTGTCCGCCGCCACGTCCACTTTTTTCTGCTCCACTCGCCGCTGTCCGCTTCGTTTCGCCCCGCCGTCCGTTTGCCCGCACTGCCCGCCGATTGCGACCCGAAGGAAGTGCGGGCGAGCGGGCGGGCGGGCGGGCAGTTGGTTCGGGGGACGAAGGGGCGGGCGGAGACGAGCGCACGGACGGGTGTTTGGGCGAACAAAATTCGAAGACGAGCCGCCCGCCTCGAATCGAACGAACGAGGCGGCCGGCGGGAAGGGCGCAAATTCTCGTGTGTTTTTGGAGCAAACGCCCCGCCGCCGCCCGCCGCAAGCGGCGAAAACATCCGCCGACTTTGCGGAGCGGCCGGCCGGCCGGCGGCGGGCGGGCGGAGATGTCGGCGGAAGGAAAGCAGAGCGAGCGCGTGTTTCTTCTTCGCCTCCTCCTGCGCCTTCGTTTCGTCTTCGTGGATGACCGCCGCTCATTGCGCCCGTCCACGTGTTTCCTCGCGCCACTCACTCGTCTGTTTGCTTCAGGAATGTGCGCCCGACTGGAGGCCGAGGAGAAGCTGATGTTCGTCGAGCTGATGCGCGTCTACCCGGAGGTTCGTCGGAATGACTCATCCCTCCCTCCACTCCGCTCGTTCAGGTTTGGGACCAAAAGCACGCGGACTACAAATCGAGGCGGGCACGAGCGGACGCCTTCGCCGACTTGTCAAAGCGACTGGCCGCCCGCTTCGAGAAGCCGTTCGACGGTCAGTCCTCCCTCCTTCTCCTTTCACTCATTGCTTGCTTGTTTGCAGTGGAGACGCTCAAGGAGTCGTGGAAGAACCTCAAGACCACCTTTCACATGTGAGCAATCCTTTCAGGCATATAATTTCATTGATCTTTTCGCAGGTACCGCAAGGGACGTCGCGGCGGGCCGAGCGGCGCGAAGGCGGACGATTCGGGGGCAAACGGCGAGCTGAACGCAAACTGGCCGATTCACATCGCCAAGATGTCCTACTTGGGCGGCGATGCCGAGGACACGCCCCACCAGTCGAACGAGGACGGCGGCGGATTCGAAAGGTCAGTTGTCTGGGGAAGAGGAGCGGCACAAGCGCTGTATCATTGTCTGATTGTTTGTTTTACTGCAAACAACTGCCCATTCTGTCCACTCAATTTGCTTGCAGCCTGAGCACCCCGATGGCCGCCGACCGTTTGGCCCACGAGGCGATCGGAGCGGACGCAAACGCCGCCCACCGGCCGCCGTCTTCGGGCTCTTCGTCGCCGTCGAAGAACGTGGCCGAGTCGCTCCTCTCGTCCTTTTCGACGAGCGGCTTCGGATCGCCCGCCCCGCAGCCGACGGCCTTCGACCCGCCCGCCCACCTCCTGCACCTGCAGCAGCTGATCGTTCAAAATCCCGCCCTCGCCTCGCTGCTCAACCTTCACGCGGTCTTCGGGGCCAAGGCGGCGGAAGAGCCGACCGCTTCGCCTTCGATCTCGCCGACTTCCTTTTGCTCCCGCAAGCGGTCGTCCGTCCCCTCCTCGTCGTCGTCCGATCGATCGACCGCCGTCAAACGGCAGCGAGCGGAAGAGAAGGAGGTAGAGGTCGAAGTGAAGCACGAAGAAGAGCCGAAGCGAGTGGAAGAAGCCGAACGGCCGGAAGTCCCGCCGGCCGTCGACTCGCAGCCGAACGCCCGTCCCGCTCCTCCACCGACCGCCCAAACGGTCGAACCTTTCCTGCTCGAAGCCCACCAGCTCTTCCACAAGCTGGACGCCTTCAGCCCCGCCCTCGCCCGCCTCATGAAGCGGGAGGTCCAACGGTTGACCGAGAAGTACGAGGACGCGATGCTCGGGATCGAGGCGAAAAGCAGCGAGCGAAAGGGCCTCAATCCGCAACATTAATCGATTGCCGTCCATTCGATCTCTTCTCTTCAATGTTGTACACAATGAACGTAACGAGCGGGAATCTCTGGGTACTCCGTCCTTCCACTCAAACCATCTGCTTCTTCCTTCTTTCTGCCACCTTCTTGCCGCTCGTCCAACCCGCTCCCCGTCCTTCCTTCACGTCCAAGAGATTACTGCAATTCGTTCCAAATAAATCGATGAGTGCTAGTCGACGGGTTGCTCCTGAACGATCGAAAGACGATTGAATCGACAAATGGAATCCTCTTCGATGGCTGTTTGCCCGAGTTAAATGATCGACTGGGGTAGCCCATTCTTCCAGCCGTCATTCCAAGTTCATTCCTCATTCCAACCAGGAAGGCCTCGCTTTTCTCCTCTTCGCCCGCCGGTCAGTCCCCTCGCCCGCTCCCCGCTCAGTCCCCACTGCTCACGACGCGACTGGGGCGAGAGCTTGATTTATTCGTTCTTGTCTTTTTTTATATACTAACACGCAGGCAGGCGGGCGGGGCCCAAAGGAAACGGAAGAGAGAGAGAGCATAAAGCAGGCAGACAAACGATGATCCCTCTCTTACACCCGAAACGTCCGGACATTCCGCTCTTCAGTGAGCGATTCAAAGCGGAAACTTCGTGCACGTGATCGGCGTCCGTTGATTCGCGGCCGCTCATCCTCGATTGTTTGTTGCTTGTTGACCGCTCGGCCGAGATCCCGAGAAGATGGCGGACGGCGGCGAGAATGCGGAGGATTTGGAGCGCAAGGTGGAGGCCGAAGCGGCCCGCGTCTTCAAACACCTGGCCGTCGATGCGATCACACTGAACGACGAGCGCTTCGATTTGGGCTTCACCTACCAGTGAGTTTCTTTCGGATTCCTTTGATCTGGACGTTTGAATTGAACGGACCATCGTTGAGAACGATTGTCCTTCCACGTGTCGTCTTTTCTGCTCCCAAATGCACCCAGAAGTCGCTTATTTCCTCCGTCTTACCGCCGTTTGTCGTTTGCAGGATGCAGCTGGACGAAATGGACCCGCTGGACATTGTGGCGGAGCTGGGCGTCGAAGGCATCGCGCCCACCTTCCTGCAGCCGGTGATCTCGGCGGAGACGGGCGAGATCCTCGACTACGAGGAGCGCTGGAACGTCCAAGCCGAGACCGGAGCCGACGCCTCGCATTCGATGGCGTTGAATCGGTGCGTTCTTTCGGTCGGGTTGTGGCGACAAAATAATCGAACTCGACGGTGTTCACTTTGAAAAGTCCCTTCGTTCCATCCTTTTCATCAATTTTACTCGTTTTAGAGCGCCCGACCCGGCGGCCTTCGCCTCGGTGGTGGGGAAGCGCGGCAACCTGCCGTTCTTGCCGGGCGGCTTCGAGGACGAGGTCGACTCGATGCTGAAGCTGACGGACGTCGTGTGCAACGAGGAAGAACGCCCGTACCTCGAGTTCAACGGTCGGTTCTTCGAAAATAATTCCTTTGGATTGTTCTCGTTGTTCAGAACTTCTCAACCAACCGCCCGCCCACGCCGCCTTGCTCGAGCTTCCCGAACGCGTCGAGAAGATCGTGAACGCGGCGGCCGCCCCGAAGCCGCTCGAGTTCCCGCCGGGCGTCGAGTTGCCGTTCGAGCCCAGTGCGTACGACGACCTCTTCGCCCCGTCGAACCTCTCGGCCGCCGCCAACCGCGCGAATTTGGAGAAGCTGGCCGCCGGTGTGAAGAACGTCGTGATCAAGGACGGTGGCAACGAGGTTCGTTCCATTCATCCCTTCTTTCATTCCTTTCTTTAGGCCGACGGAGCGGACGACCAAGCGGCCGACGAGCAGAACGAAGAAGTGGAGGACTTGGGGACGGACGCGCGCGATGCCGACAAAGAATACACCCACGCGAAGTTCCTCTCAGACGACAAAGTCCGCAAGCGCTACGATCAGATCCGCCCGATCATGGCCAAAACGGCAAGTTCGGGGGGGAAAGGGGAGATCAGAATCGTTGAATGGAGCGGGTTGATGCTTGTTGTTCTATCCTGTAGCGAGTAGAAATCGCCTATCTAATTCCTTCGTCGTTTAGTTCCCGTTCGAGCTGGACAACTTCCAGAAGCAGGCGGTGGTCTCGATGGAGAACGGCGACTCGGTTTTCGTCGCCGCCCACACGTCCGCCGGCAAGACGGTCGTGGCCGAGTACGCGATCGCCTTGTGCCACATCCACAAGACGCGGTTCGTTCTCCACTTCCTTCCATTGATCTCTTCTGTGTTCAGAGTGATCTACACGTCGCCCATCAAGGCGCTCTCCAACCAGAAGTTCCGCGAGTTCAAGCAGGAGTTCGGGGACGTCGGCCTCATCACGGGCGACATCCAGCTGCACACGGACGCCTTCTGTCTGATCATGACGACCGAAGTGCTCCGCTCGATGCTCTACAACGGCTCGGAGGTGATCCGCGAGCTCGAGTGGGTCATCTTCGACGAGGTGCACTACATCAACGACGAGGAGCGCGGCCACGTGTGGGAGGAGGTGTTGATCATGCTGCCCTCCCACGTCTCCATTGTGATGCTCAGTGCGACCGTCCCCAACTGCGTGGAGTTCGCGGACTGGGTCGGGTGCGTTCTTTTCTCGATTGCTCTTTACCGCTACTTTTACCCTTCTGTCGCTTTCAGTCGAATCAAACAGCGGAAGATCACCGTGATCCAAACGCTGAAGCGGCCGGTCCCGCTGGAGCACTTCCTCTACACGGGCCACAACGGGAAGTCCCGCGACGAGTTGTTCATGATCATGGACAAAGACGGCATGCTGCTGAAGGCGGGCTACGAGAAGGCGGTCCAAGCGAAGGCGAAGCTCGTCCGCGTGCCCGACCCCCGCTTCAACCAGCCGCAAGTTGGCGGCGGCGGCCGCGGTCCAAACAATCAGAACCAACAGCAGCAGCGGAATCACCGCGGGGCGGGCAACCGCTTCCAGCACCAGCAGATGCAGCAGGCCGTCCGCGTTCACCAGTCGATCCACGCCCAACAACCGAAGCGGTCGAACTACGCGGTGGTGAGTCCCCTTCCTCGATTCCTTTCGGTTCATCCTCGTCGTTTGTGCAGGACCGCAGCGTCTACTCGAACCTGACCGCCTTTCTCCAACAACGCGACTTCTTGCCGTCCGTGGTCTTCGTTTTCAGTCGGAAAAGATGCGATGATAACGCCAACATGATGGACTCCGCCGACCTCACGACCGCCAAGGAGAAGTCAGAGATCTCGCGCTTCTTCAACCGTTGCATCGACCGGCTGAAGGGCTCGGACAAGATCCTCCCTCAGGTACGTCCACTGATCGCTTCATGCGGCAACATCGACGATTGCAGGTGATCCGAATGAAGTACTACTGCCAGCGCGGGTTCGCCGTCCACCACTCGGGGATCCTGCCGATCCTCAAGGAGGTCGTCGAGTTGTTGTTCCAGCGGGGTCTTGTCAAGATCCTTTTTGCCACGGAGACCTTCGCGATGGGCGTGAACATGCCCGCCCGCTCGGTCGTCTTCGACGCCACCGAGAAGTTCGACGGCTCGCAGAAGCGCGATCTGAACCCCACGGGTGAGCGTCCATTTTGGCTTTCGAGGGCTTCGGATCAAACAATCCTTTTCGTCGAATGACTCCACTTGCTTCAGAGTACACGCAAATGGCGGGCCGAGCGGGGCGACGCGGTCTGGACGCCACCGGCATCGTGATCATCCTCGCCAAACGCGACCTCCCGCCGATCACCCACTACTCCCAACTGCTGACCGTGAGTCTCTACTCCTTTGTTCTCTTACTTGCGTGTTCGTTCAGGGCAAAGCCGTCCGTCTGGAGTCGCGCTTCCGCGTCACGTACGCAATGCTGCTGAAGCTGCTGCGCGTGGAGCAGTTCCGCATCGAGGACCTCCTGCAGCGGTCGTACATCGAGCGCTCGTCGCTGCGGCTGGTCACGACGCGGAAGAATCGTATCACGGAGCTGGACGAGCAGATCCGCGCCCTTCCGTCCACCGACTGCCCGCTTTGTTTGGAGCCGGCCGGCGACTCGCCGCTGCCCTCGCTCGAGGAGTACATGAACGACCTGCGGGCCTATTTGGCCGATGCGGGCGCCGTCTGGCCGCTCCTCGTCGAGAGCGTCGCGTTGGGCAAGACGCTCAGCAAGGGCCGCATTCTGCTCGTCAACTACCCGCCGCTCGGGTTGGTCGGCCGTCTCGGCGTGGTGTTGAACGTGAGTCCCCTCTTCCGTGCATCCATTCATCTTTTCGCTGCAGATGAAACGGGACGAGCACGGTCGCGACCAACTCGTCCTCTTCATTGCGGCCGACGAGGCGCGCCGCGAGGAGGAGAACCTCGAGCTGAAGGCGTGGGGCGCGCTGAACGAAGAGGACCGCCAGCTGCAAACGAACACCCTCCTTCTCCCGCAGCTCGCCCGCAACGGCCTCTTCCACGTTAACAACCCCCGGATGCGCTCCTACCGCGTGATCCCCGACTTCGAGCTCAAGAACATCGTGGCCATCTGCAAGCAGTCGCTGAAGAACGTCGACGTCGACGCCGTCTTGAAGGAGGACGCGCGGCGGAACAACTCGTTCAAGTGAGTTCTTTCTGTGATCATTTGGGTGGAAGATGCTCCTCGCCAATCCGATCTTCTAATCGATCGCTCGTTCAGGCCCCGCTCGCCCGACCGCGCGGTCAGCCGGCTGCTCGTTGAGTTGGAGTCGCTGGGCGAGAAGTGGGCGGTCGGCGGCGTCCCGATCTCGCTGTTCGCCGTCGACATCAAGGCGAAGGAACTCGGAATGCATCAGCACTTGAATCGGCTGAAGGAGCTGCAGGACAAACTCGTCGACAAATCCAAGTACCCGTGCCGTCAGTGCGGTCTCTTCGACAATCACGTGAGTTCTTTCCTTCAATCCATTCACTTCATTCCCGCTTCCAGTTCATGGACCTGCTGCAACGAGAGGACCTCAACGACAAGCTGCAGACGCTGAAGTTCCAGACCTCTTCGAACGCCCTCCTGCTTTCCGAGGAGTACCAGAATCGGATTTACGTGCTCCGCGCGATGGACTACGTGGACAAAAACAACATCATCGGCCTCAAAGGAAAGGTGGCGTGCGAAGTCTCCCACCTGGAGGTCCTCATCACGGAGCTCATCCTCGAGAACAAGCTGGACGGCAAATCGTGTGCCGAGCTGGCCGCCATGCTCTCGCCGCTCACCTGCCAGTTCACGTACGCCGGCTCCAAGGACCGCGACCTGAACATGGAGTTCAAGCACCCCGTCAACGACCTCGTGGGTCCTGAAGATCCTTCAACCACTTGCCCTCGTTTCAGCTACGGCACGACATCGTGACGGTCGCCCAGCGGATTGACGTGCAGCAGCAAATGTGCGGAGTGCACTCGTCGTTCATCATGGACGAACTCCGCTTCGGGCTGATGGACGTCGTCTACGAGTGGGCGAGCGGAACGGTTCGTTCTCTCCTCTTTCTTGCATTCATTCCCGCCTCGCTTGCAGCCCTTCCACGACATCATGCTGCTGACGGACTGCCAGGAGGGGCTGATCGTCCGCTGCATCCAACGGCTGGACGAGGTCTGCAAGGACGTCCGCAACGCCGCCCGCATCATCGGCGACCCCTCGCTCTACGAGAAGATGGAGGAGGCGTCCACGTTGATCAAACGGGACATCGTGTTCGCCGCCTCCCTCTACACCACCGACGAATAGGCGCCTCTTGTTTGATTGTGTTTCCGATGGCATTTGTGGCCGCAAAGTCTCGATTGTCGAGCTAATAACCGCCTTATTTTGTCGTTTGTATCGTAATTGTACGCCGGTAAGCGTAATTGTTGTTCCTCGATTTGTTGAGCCGATTGTTGCCCTTGCGGATAAATTAACGTTGTTGCCTTGAGAGAAAGAGCTTGGGTTTGTTTTGATGGCTAGCATTCCGTGCTGAGCGACCACTGACACGGAAGAATGGACTGCGGTAGTTCGTTACGTTTAAAACAATAGAAGCGGGGGAATGGCCATCGAGTTGAGCGTCTATTTACTGGCGGATTAACCCGCGATCGCTTAAAACAATGGGGATTGAAAGCGGCGAGTGGTTCGTGAAGGTCGCCGAACTAATGAACAAACAACGAAATTGAGACGATTGGATCGACCGATCGTTGTGGACGTGAATTTGAGCAAGTGGGCGTTTCTTTGCTCCACTGCTAACCGCTTCGACGGTCCATCTCCGCCTTTCCTCCTCGGTTTCGTTTGCTGTCGGAATTATTTGCGCGGGGTACCCGCCGATCGCCCGCCGAATGGGAGCGGCCACTCGAAAAGCAAAACGGCGATCGGCGGGCGCGCGGGCGGGCGGAAATCCACTCGACTTTCGAACGGCGGCGGGGCGAAAGGCCGCCGGATTTGAGGCCCGCCCGCCCGCCGCTTCTTCACGTCCGAAAGCAAACCGAAACGAGTCGCCCGAACGCGCGTGGCGTTGCGACCAAAACGGGGGAAACCGGCCGGTCGATCGCGTCGGAAGTCCCTTCTTTCATCTTTCCGTCCGTTTTGATGCGCGGAGATGACAGGAGATTTCCTTTTGCCTCTTGTCGCTTGCTCGTTAACAACAACGAGAGTTTTCGCTTCCCTTTTGATCTTCGAAGATGCAACATGCAGATGGAGCGCTCGTTGTTGTGAAAAGAAGGCGGGGTTCCACTCAAGCTGGAAGCGATCAATGAAGGCGGGGCGGAACGAGCGAAACAAAGCGACTACAGGAAGACCAAAGGGCGTACGAGTAAGCAAGAGAGTGAGTGAACGAGTGAATCGAGAGCGGGAGTTGAAGATAATTTGTCTGTTTGTCGGTTGTTGTTTACTCCGCCTTTGCAGCTTCGCAACTTCTTTGCTCCCTTGCGTGTTGAACGAACCATTGGGTGTCTTCTTCTTCCTCGTTTGTTCTTTGGGATCATCGCGGATTGGCGGGATTAGACGGCGGACGGGCGGGCGGGCAGATCGGGTGTTCTTCGGTCCGCCCGCTTCCAGCCGGCTGTTCGTGATCCTTTGGGTCGATCCGCTCCAGCGGGCGGCATTGCGCATTCCAGTCGTTTGTTGAAAAGTTGGAGGAGTCGTTCACGCGTCTGCTCCACGAGTTCTCATCTCCGTGGCTCTTTCGCCTGTTCTCGGTGATCGCGTTGGCCCGCTGCTTGTTCGTTTCGTAATGGAATGAATGGATTGACTCATCAGACAGCCGCCCACCTCCTGCACGCGTCGATTAGCCGTGGGAAGAAGCCGGCGAGCGGGAAGTGGGGTCGAGTTCTCCACCGGCGATCGCCCGCCCTCGCGCGTAATTGACTTATGGATCGGACGAACAGCCGACGGACCGGGCGGTCGGGCGGGCGGCAAAGAGGCGTGAACGGAGAGGGGCGGGGGAGGAGTGGGGAGCGAAAGATGGACGACGGAAGGGTGGACGGGTGGGGGTTATTATTTTGTGGCGCCGATCGCGCGAGTGACCGCCGCTCGCCGGCAACAACGAGCGGCTAGTCGACTCGTCGGTCGACGGATCCCCGCTTCTCTTCTTTTCCACCAACTGTCGGCTTCATCCCTTGTGGTGCCGGGATCCCCTCCGCTTGGTGATCCCCGTGAGCCGCCGGCGAACATCCGCGAAATGCCGCGCGAACGAGCGCGCGGAAACTCGGCGCCAACTTCGAGGTTTGCCGCCGCGCGTTCGTCCTCGTCGCGCAATTCCCGCGAGCTGTTGAACGAAGGGACCGGCCTGTTCGTTCGACCTGTGTTCCAGCATGTTGATTCGTTTGCTCATTGCTCGAG
The DNA here is from genome assembly GCA_024699865.1 of Aphelenchoides fujianensis. Lineage (NCBI taxonomy): Eukaryota > Metazoa > Nematoda > Chromadorea > Rhabditida > Aphelenchoididae > Aphelenchoides > Aphelenchoides fujianensis. The sequence continues at coordinate 34,235 of JAMPIO010000242.1, forward strand.
AGTGTCCGTTTGCTGGCGTTTCCAATTAAAGCCGCTTGCGGTTCTTCGATTGTCTTTGCGTGCTGTTTGCGGTCGTAAAATTTCGTGTTCGTGCGACTTTCCGCACTCCGCCTTATCGATCCACTTAACTGTTTAGATTTCGTGGACACAAAACAACAAGCCTTCTTTCCATGTGACCTGACCCGTCCGCACCATCGACACTTCGAAAGCGGAGAAGAAAAGCGGCCACATCCACGCTACTCCCCGCTTCTCTAATGATCTCACGCCCTTCGATTCGAACTCTCATCTCTATTATTTTGTTTCTCGTTGTGCTTTTCGACTCGCCGTTCCGATCGGCGGCTCAAATCCAGCCGCTGTTCGGCGCGAGCCCGTCCGTCGGCTCGGGGCCGTGTTTGAGTCGACCGCCCGCCTGCTTCCTCAATTGCGCCTACGGATTTGCGTGGGGCTTGGGCTCCTCGTGCCTGTGTTTCTGCCAAAGCAATCCCTGCACGGTGAGTTGTTTACTGGGTGAATAGTTTATCTCCGAACGGTTTAGAGCCGAATCTGCCCGCTCGGCGAGATCTGCGAAGTTCGGGGCGGAATCGCCGTTTGCGCACGTTCAGGTACCTTCTTTCCGTAGAGCAGTGATCCTTTAACATCCTTTTTGTGCTTGCAGCCGTAGACCCGCCGATCGTGCGGCCGAGCGTCCCGACGCTCCACTCGGTCGCCCCCGCTTCTCCGCGCTCCTCCGCGTCCTCGACGACCGTCGGCGAGTGCCCGCGGCTGGTGGGCGGCTCGTGCGCCTCCCAGTGTCGCTCCGATGCCGACTGCCACGGAGAAAGAAAGTGTTGTTCGAACGGCTGCGGTTGGGAGTGTGTGCCGCCGGTGAACGTCGTCCCGATCAAGTCCTCGCTTGCGATCCAACCGATCGGTTCGTTTCTTTCATGTTATGAATGTGGTGTTTGTCGGTCTGGATAAAAGCAGAACGCTTCCCTCGCACGTTAATCCCATCTCTCGTTTAGGCGGCGCCCAGTTCGCTCAACCGCGAGTGCCCTCGACGGCCGCCAGTTTGCCCGTGAACAGCGGGACCGTGACGAGACAGCCGACAAACACAGGTACTCGCCTCTAATCATTTCTCTTGCATTCTTTTGGGTTCAGTCATTCGAAGCGGCCAATGCCCGTCCCCCACCCTGTTGCATCGCTGCGGTGCCGACTGCTCGGAAGACGCCGACTGCCCGGGCACTCTCAAGTGTTGCCAGTCTTCCTGCGGACGCGTGTGCTCGCCGCCCCAACGGGCCAGCGGTTCGCATCATCCTCTCTTTTCTCCTGTTATTTCTGCTTTGTTTGAAGCGTGTGTCCACTTGCTGTCGGCCGTCCAGCGGCTGCCCGAGCGCCACCTACCGGACGGCTATGTTCCCACGTGCACTGGTGCGCTTCTTTTCATGAGTTTAGTGCAATTCGCTTTCTTTTAGCTGCGGGAACCTTCAGCCCCGTGCAGTGCGATCAGGTGAGTTCTAGTGGGTTGCTGCCAAGGCCTCTTTTTGCTCTCGACTCCACAAAACCGTCTTCCGAGCGGCCGCACCTTTTTGGTTTGTTTGAGCAAAGAAACGATGCAAAGTCCGCACACAAACACTCGCTTCTGTCGGCATCCCCCGCTCGCTCTGTTTACTCGCCGATCACCCCCCGCTCATCCCCCGCCTTCAGGCCTTCTGCTGGTGCGTAAACATCGAGACGGGCCACGAGGTCGTCGGCACGAAGCTGCGAGTGGACGAACGAGCCGAGCTGAACTGTGCGGGTGAGCAGAGTGATAGCAGTCGATCAATCAACCCTTCGGTCGTTGAAGAACCGCGGGAATGCGATCTGACCGCCCACGAGTGCCTGCAGCGGAAGCGCCACTGCCCGTTCGGTTTCAAAACGAACGAGGATGGCTGTCCGACCAGCAGCTGCGAGTGTCGAAACATCTGCGAGGGAGTGAGGTGAGCACAAAAAAACAGAGATGAAGATGTTTCATGATATCGGAGATTTGAACAACGGATAGCCGTTACCAAACAATTGACACTCGTCGATCAATTCGAATGCTTTCAGCTGTGACCACAAGTACCACGAGTGCCAACTGGTCGAACCCGACTGTGCGGAGCCGCCCTGTCAGCCCATGCCCAAGTGTTCGTTCCACTCATCCTCTTTTTAATCTTTCTGTCTTTCAGGCATCATCAATCCCTGCCCAAGTGGACCGCCGGCCACCCTGCCGAACGGAGTGACCGCCCTGTGCACCGACAACAATCCTTGTTATTCCGGCTTCTGGTGCCATCAGGTGAGTTCTCGTTGAAGCAGAGAAAGACGGAATCGAAACAAGCGCTTACGCAGTGTTAATCCGAAAAGCTGCTGAACGAAGAACACGTCGCGGGTCTTCGCGTGAGCCATGTCGCAAAGCCGTGTGTAATCGACGCGCAATGGAGGCGTAATCCTGGAGCAGTGACTGCTTGCTTTTGCTAATCGTTTGCTGATCGCAGGTGCTTAGTGTTCTTCCTCCTGTCGAACTTCTGTCGACCGCTTCTCGAAACACGCGATCCATTTGCTTTTTCGCGGACTGTGCGGAAATTCGCGCCGCTCGAACTCTCGCAATTAAAATTTCGCGCATCGTCGCCTTCTCTGCTTCCTCGCGGCGCCGACCGAAAGTGAAATCGGAAGAACAAATTGCTTTTGACTCGATTGGGTCGAGAAGAAATGTGGCACGAGAAAACCAGGTGGAAGCCAAGAAAACGCCTGCAATTAAGCGAGAAACCGTAAGCAGCTAAAGACAGCTCGATGGCGCGGCCACCAGTTCACCTCAACCACCTCTGATACGTCAGCAATCACCGAGCAAATTGCCGAAATGCTCGCTTTACGCTTGACCGCTCCGATCTCCGCTCCTTTCTCTTCTGTCGATCGAAGCCGGCGGGATAACGAGCGCAAATCGAGGGCAAAAGAGAACAAAAGAAAAGAGAGCGGCGATTTGTGAGCATTCCGGTCGGTCATTCGATTGACCGCTTGAATGCCGATGTTCGTTGTCGAGTTCACTGCCAACACGAACAGAAAAAGACTGCTGACTGAAAGCAGCAAACACGACAAACAGAAATCCAGCGGCTTACCGGACAGACCGCAGTGGACGGCGCACGACCTAAAAAGATCGCCATTCGCGTCCTTTCGACGAGCGGGAAACAAAAAGTGACCAAAAAGAACCTTTAGAGTGCCTTAGCCAAGGCAGCCGACCAGGCGCGATGAAGCTATTTAGTCGATCTGATACTGCTAAGCTGACGGGGATACGTACCGGTTGCCCGAGAAGATGTGAACCCCAAACACATGCCCGATATTAAACTTTATCAGCTCAGCAGTTTGACGAGGCCCGGACTCGAACCGGCGACCCGACCGCCCCAGACCACTCGGGCATGGAGACGTATTGCTCGGAGTGTGGGAACGGGCGCTTTCTGCCGCAGCTGGGCGGCGTTCTCTTGCTGGTTCGATTCCCCAATCGCGGGGAGCGCGGTTTGAATACGACTACAGTTCGCTGTAACCGGTCAGCTGCAGTCCGCTGGATGCTGCCGAGAGTGTAGTCGACTTCCAAAACTGGCAGCAGCTGACGACTTAATTTGTCGAGTGAACAAACAGTTACTACTGATTGGCGGGGAGATGCCAAGAACAAACTGACCAACGCAACAGAACAACAGAACGACCGAACGAGCACGTCCAATCTTCATTACTTTCAGATCGGCTACAACGGCCTCGGCTTCTGCTGCGCGGAGCCCGAGGCGGCCGTCCGGCAGTCGGCCACCTGCGAGGCCCGGGCGCCGCGGGGCCCAACGACGACCGTCGGCTCGTCGCTCCCGCCGCAGCTCCAGGCGGCCGCCTCCGCCGACTGCGATTCGTCATGCCGCGTCGACGCCGACTGCGAGGCCGCAGAAAAGTGCTGCTTTTCGGGCTGCTCTCTCAAGTGCATGCAGGGCAAAGTGATTCTCGGCGCGAGTGGAGAACAACGAGGACGGAATTCGGGCAAAACGAAGCCCCCCGGCACTCCGACAAGCGGGATCTTTGCCGAGAACAAAGGTGGGTGCTCTCTACTCGCATGAATCACTCGTCAATTTCGCGTTCAGCTCTGCTGCGCTCGTTGAACGCCGAATGCCCGAAGCCGTCCAGCTTGCGCTCGTCGCCGTCCGAAAAGGAGTGTGAGCGGGACGACGAGTGCGCGGGTTTGAAACGCTGCTGCAAGACGTCGGGCGGTGGAGTTTGCGCGTACCCCATCAAAACGACCGGTAATACCCGCTCTTTCTAATCAACCCGTTCTTCTCTTGATTGCAGCCTGTTTGCACAACGCGATCACCTGCGACCTGAACGGCTGGCGACACGCGCCCCGCTGCAATTCGCGCGGCGAGTACCACGAGATCCAGTGCGATCATGAACGATGTGAGTGGGACGTGAGGGGGTTTTCGAGTGTTTGTGTTGTCTTCAACCATTGAACCGCACGCTTCGATCAATCCTCACTCGTCTTGTTTCTTGCAGGTTATTGCGCCGAGCCGAAACGCGGCGCCCCGATCGCCGGGAGTTTGGTGCCGGCGGGGCGGCGGCCGTCCTGCTCGCACGTCCACGATCAGCACGGCGAATGCCCCTCACTTCGCTGCCCCCCGCCGCTGTGCTCACGGCCGGCAGTTCGACGAGAACGGCTGTCCCACGTGCGGGTGCAAGAATCCTTGTTTGGATGTGGAGTGCGCGGACGGCTTCGTGTGCACGATGACGCCCGTCGAGTGCAAAGCGGGCGACGAAGACGAAGAGGAGGAAGTGGACTGTCCGCAACAACCACGATGTTCGTTTAATTCTCAATCATTCCAAAGTATCGGAGTGTTCAGGCGTGCCGAACGTGTGCAAGGGCAGTCCCTCGACGAACGAGGACGGCCTCGTGGAGCAATGCGCGGCGGACAACTCGACCGGCTGCCCGCACGGCTTCGACTGCCAGCTGTTTGGTCTGCCGGGCGGCGGCGGCCTCTGCTGCCCGTTGGGGATCTCCAGCCTCGGTTCGATCCTCTTTCCTCCCTTCCACACACGCGCTTATTTGAAGGCGGCGTCCGGCCGACCGTGCACTCGGGGAGCTGCCCGCCGAAGGAAATCCGGCTGTCCGCTTTCTCCGCCGACGTCCCGTGCCCTCTTCAGTGTAAAGCTGATGCCGATTGCGGGAATCAAGCCCACAAATGTTGCTTCGACTCGTGCGGAACGTCCTGCGTGTCAGTCGGCGGAGGCGAGTTCTTGCTTCGATTGGGGTTGGGAGCAGGTGCGAGAGTACTCTTTAGTGAAGAGCCCTCGTTAACATCTTTGATTCAATGCGCTTGTGTTCCCTCCGATCACCCGAGTTCTTGAACAATCGCTTGACTTCAGGCCACAAATCCTCGCTGGCGACGAAGCCGACGCGTCCGGGCGAGAAGGCGGGCGAGTGCCGCTCGTTGCGCGGGATCGACCGCTCGGACTGCCGCTCGGGACTGGACGAGTGCAAGCAAGATTCCGAGTGCCCTGGAACTCACAAGTGCTGCTCTGATGGATGCTTCAAGCGGTGCATGGCCGCTCACCGCACCACTCCGTGCCTGCACTTGAAGGTGGGTTCTCTTCCAGCTTCTTTTCATCCTTCCGCTCTTGAAGGCCGCCTTGGAGCCGTTCGGGCGCGGGACGTTCGTCAAGTGTACGTCCGCGGGCGAGTTCGAAGTCGCGCAGTGCAACGCCGAGTTCTGTTGGTGCACCGAGCGGACGGGGGCGGAGATCGAGGGCACGCGCGTTTCGAACAACCTCGCCCCCGACTGCCGAATGCGCCGCGTTTGTGCGCAGCAGTCGTGCAGTACGGGGGTCGTCTGCCCGCACGGCTTCCGCAAAGACCCGAACGGCTGCAACACCTGCGAGTGCGCGACCCCGTGCGACGTTCGTTCCTCTCGTTCACACGTCCGCTCATTCCTCCCGTTCAGGACCTCAAATGTCCGTCGGCCGACTTTGTTTGCGTCCCGCACGAAGTGGAGTGCCTGCCCGGAGCCCCGAGTTGCCCGCCGATCCCCCGTTGTGTTCCGAACGTCTGCCCCACCGGTCGGCCGCTCGTAAAGCGGCAGCTGAACGCCGTTATCACTTGCCAATCGGACGGCGACTGTCCGCACGGGAGTCACTGCCGACTGTTTGGTTTAGACGACGGCTACTGTTGTGCGGGAGTGGGTGCGTTCTTCTGCTCTATTATCCTTCCTCATCTCGTGTTCGTTGAAGACAACCACCAACGATCGCCCGCAACGGCCAAGTGCCCGAAACAACCGGAATTCCCGCTGATCGGCGCCTCCTGCACGATCCGTTGTCGTTTGGACTCCGATTGCGCGCGGTCGACGGAACGCTGCTGCTTTAATGGCTGTGGGGCGGAGTGTATGCCGGCAGGAGCGAACGGGCACTCCGCTTTGCACTCGCTGCCCTCCAACGTCTCCAGCAGTCGACATCCCGGCGGCCATTCGGGCGGCTCCTCGGGCTTGCACTCGACTGGTAAGTTGGTGGGAAGACGAATCGTCGTGTGGGCGGAAAAATACGACAGAAAACAATCTTACGGATCGAACTGTGCTAATATCAACTGCTTGCAGCCACCCACCGGCCGCCCTCGACGCCGCGCGAGGCCACGTGCCCGAACGCTCGCCATCTCGGCCACGCCGTCTGCGGGAAGGCGAGGGACAACCAGTGCGAGAGTGGTGAGTCTCCCGTCTTCCAAACAACCAAGGAATTCCCTTTCAGATGCGGACTGCCAAGGCGGCTCAAAGGGAAGCTCTTTGAGATGCTGTTACGATGGTTGCGCCCGTTCGTGTTTGGTGCCCGCCCGAGCGACCGCCTGCGTCCACGCGGCCGCCGCCATCGACGCGCTCAACCAACTGGGCGGTCGGCAGATGTTCTCGGCACGTTCTTCCTCCCTTCCGTCTTCCTCACTCCCTTCCGCTTGCAGCCGATGTGCACGACGGACGGAAGGTTTGCCCGAGTTCAACGGTTTGCCGGCTTGGAGTGGTGCGTCGACGAGAACGGTCGCGAGGTGCCCGGCACACGCACGAATTCGGGCGTCGCGAACTGCGAGCACTCCCGCGCGTGTCCTGCCCTCACTTGCCGGCAGCAGTGCGAATGCGGGTGAGAAGACGCCATTGGATTGCAGAGAACGCACTCATTTTTCTCTTCAGCTACGAACTGAACGCCGACGGCTGCGAGCAATGCGCCTGCCGCGACGTCTGCCACGGCGTCACCTGTCCGCTGGATCACGTTTGCCGCGCCGTCTCACCGCCGGAATGCGACCGGGAAGACGGTGGGAGCGGCTGCGATCCCCTGCCCAAATGTCGGTCCTTCTCTTCCTCTTCAACCACTCGATTCTTGCTTCAGGTCTGCTGAACGTTTGCCTGCGCGGAGAACCGCTGACTCGGCCGAACTCCCCGCTTTTGGTCACCTGCAACGACCAAAAACGGCAGCGATGTCCGCCCGGATGGTTTTGCCAACGGTTCGGGCTGGAGGTCGGCGGCTACTGCTGTGCGGGAGTCGGTAGGTGGAGAGAATGAAGAGGATGAAGGACGAAGGATTGCAGTGCCCGAAGCGGACCTCCTTCCATCGGCCACCAAGTGCCCGCCCACTCCGCTCGTGTTGTCGGCCGCTTCGAACGGGCGGCAGCGGAAGGTCGGCTGTCGTTTGAGTCGTGACTGTGCCGAGGAGGACGCGTCCGCTCCGTCCAAGGATCTCCTTTGCTGCTTCGACGGGCTGGGCACCTCGTGCGTTCGCTCGAGCGGTCCGTCCGGTCGGCAATCGAACGACCTCACCGCCGCCGTCATCGCCCACCAGTCGCTGAGCAAACTGAACGGCGGCGTGCGGGGATTGGACCCGATCAAGGTACAAACGGTTGAGGTTCTTCCGCTTGTTCATCCCCCGTTTGCAGCCGATCATCGGCGAACTGCCGACCGCGATGAACGCGGCGGTCGATCCCGCGAACGGCGCGTGTCCGGCCAACCGTTTCCAATCGCCCGGCTGCCGGACCGAGTGCCGGGTTGACGGTGACTGTGCGGACGACTTCCAGCACTGCTGCGCGTTCGGCTGCGGTCGGAAGTGCTTGTACCCGCCGGTGGCCACTCCGTGCGTCCACCGACTGGCCGTCTTGGCCGAAGAGCAGCAGAAGCTGGGCGCCCAAGGACGTCCGAACCAGCCGGTCGTCTTCCGCGACTCCATCGGAGGCGGCGGAGCAAACGGAGGCATCGGCGGCAACTTGAGTGCCCTCGTTCAGTGCGCCTCCAGCGGAATGTACCGAAGAACGCAGTGCAACCAGCGGACGGGGTCAGTCCACCCGTTTTTTTGATCAATCACCCGCTTTTTTGCAGCCAGTGCTGGTGCGTGAATCCGGCGGACGGGCGGGAGATCGCCGGCACTCGCTCGTCGATCGCCGTCCGCGGCGAACCCAACTGTTTGTGTGAGTTCGCCGATAGCTGGTGTTTCTTTGGAGCAACGGTCTTGCTTGTTTCTTCTGCAGATTTCTGAAACGACAGCCGTTCGTTCACACATTTACCCATTTTTTTCAGCTCCCCGCAAGTGTTCGATCGAATGCTCGAAGGAAGAAGCGGAGTGTGAGCACGGAAGTCGGCTGGACTGGAACGGCTGTCCGACGAACGGCCTCTGCGAGTGCCGCAACCCGTGCGAAGACTTCCAGTGCGCAAACAACGACGAGATTTGCGTCCTCCGGCCGGTTCAGTGCCCACAGCCGCCCTGTCCAAAGCAGCCCACCTGTTCGTCCTTCCGAGCAAACAGCGGTCATTCCTTTCGTTCAGGTCGTCCCTCCCCGTGCGCTCCCCGCACGAATCCCCTCCGCAATTCGCACAACGTGGCGGAAACCTGCCGCCGGAACGACGAGTGCGGAGCGCAAGCCGAGTGCCGCGCGTTGGCGACGAGCGGAGACGAAAGCGGCCACAAAGTGGGGATTTGCTGCGAGAATGGTGGGTCGAAAGAACGAATGAACGAGTCGAGTGGGGGTGTTCAGAACCGCGATCCTCTCTCGGCCACGCCGTGAAGACCGCTACTCGGCCGCTCAAGCTGGGCATCTGCCCGCTGAAGGCCGTTGACACACTTCAAGGAGGTGGGAGCAACGGTCTTTTCGGCAATTATCCATCTATTCGTTGCTTGCAGCCGCCTGTCTGAAGAAGTGCACGACCGACTCGGACTGCAAGAGCGAAGCGTCGAAGTGCTGCCTATATGGGTGCTCGTCCAGCTGCGAGAAGCCCGCGCCGTCCACCAGTTCGTCCAGCTCTCCTTTCTTCATACTGTTCGGGTGCTTGCAGACTGCTTGCACATGACCATTGCAGTGGAGAAGCTGAACAACGACGGGATTCCCACGCGTCTTCCGAATCCCTCGTGCGACTCGCAGTTGGGTTCGTTTTTTCCAGCCATCGATCCCTGCAAGCTTCTTGTTCGTTGCAGGCAACTACCTGCCAACTCAATGCGACAAGGACGGCGCCTGCTGGTGTGTGGATCGAACGACTGGGGCGGAGGTCGTAGGAACGCGGCACGACCAGCCCCGCTTTGATGTTTGCGAGAGTGAGTTGACGCCATTAGTGGCATTGAGGATTCTCTTAACGTTTCTTCAACAAAAAAAGGGATGAGAAAAACGGGGATTTAGTCCATCAATTCGCAAGACATTGGAAACGAGCGATCGAACCAAGCGTCCCGTTCATCCCCCTGCTTTCAGCGAAACACCGCGAGTGCCAAGTGGAGTGCAGCGACGAGTTGACGCTCACGTGCCCGTTCGGCTTGGATTTGGACGCGCAAGGCTGCCCGCGCACGTCTCAGTGTCGCTGCCGCAATCCCTGCGATCAGGTGGACTGCCCGGGCGACGAGATCTGCTTGCTGAGGTTCGCTCAGCACCCCACACCCCGCATTCCGCTTGCTTTAGGTCGCGGGACTGTGCGGAAGACGTGTGCTTGCCGGTGCCCGCCTGCGAGCGGAATCCCTGCGATCGGAACGAGCGGCCCGCGCAGGAGGCGCGCGGCTTCTCGCAGTTCGCCTGCCTGCCGAACGCCACGCGCCCCTGCCCGGGCGGCTACGAGTGCACGGGCTTCGACCAGCGACAAATCGGAGTGTGCTGCCCGCTGAGCTCGGCGCCCACCCACCACTCGGTCGGCGACGATCACGAGGCCGCCGGGCGGTTCGTGATCCCCAACGGTCTCGGGCGCTCTTCCGCGACGTCCAGCGGGTCGAGCCGCCCGGTCGGCTGTCCGCACGGCCCGCCGTACGCCCGCCCGCGGGAGGACGAGCAGGCGGCCGAGCAGCCGGTCGTTTGCTCTTCGCTCGGCCCCAACACCTGCCCTTCGACCCACTACTGCGTCACGAACCCCGACGAGACGAACGGCGTGTGTTGCGCGACCAAACGTTCGTTCACCGTTGATCCCGTCGTTCAATTCTTTCCGTTTGGTTGCAGGATTCGCGTGCAACCTGGAGGCGGAGACGGGCGGCTGCAATCGACCGCAAACTCGCTTCCACTACGACGCCGACTCGCAGGCCTGTTTGCCGTTCGTGTACGCGGGCTGCGGTTCGTCCCTTTCGGCCATTCCATCATTCATTTGATTTTTTAGGAGGGAATGCGAACAACTTCGAGACGGAAACGGCTTGCACTCGCTTCTGCGTGGGCGTTGGGGCGGGCGAGACGGTTTGGAGCGGGGACGACCCCCTCAACGAGCAGACGGCCGCCAATCAGCAGATGTACCACCTCGGCTTCACGCTGACCGGCCCCCTGCGAAGGGGCAAGCACACGGACGAGTTCAAGGAGCGCATCCGCGACTACCTGATGGCCACCTTCGGGTTGGACGAAGCGAACGTCCGGGATCTGTACGTGAAGGACGACAACACCGTCCGCTTCTCGCTCGTCGGCCCGGACGTCCTGCCGAAGGCCAACAACATTTCGACGGCCGTGACGAACGGCCTCTTCCACTTCCGCTACGACGACGAGCAGTACAAGGCCGAGCCGAACACGTGGTTCTCGCAACAAGTGGACACCAACATGAAGACCAACATTTCGGGCAGCTTGTTTTGGAGTGCGGAGACCTTGAGATGCAACGGGGTTGATCGCCTGCTTTCAGTCCTGCTCGTCGCTTCCGTTCTGTTCGCACTCGCGGTCATCTGCATTCTGTGGTGTGCTTGCGTAAGTTCCCTCTCGTCTTGGAGTCTTCCATTGAGCTCTTGCAGACATTCATTCGCTCGCGAGCCGCAAAGGACGACCGCTCGGCGGTCTTCCGGGGCGGGACGCCGTCGCCGTTCGGCGCCTCGAGCGCGGGCCCGCTGAGCGGCTTCGTCGGCGCGACGGGCGCGCTGCGTGGGCGGCGGGGCGCCGTTTCGGGCGACGAGGAGGGCGCCGTCCAGCGGTCGGCGTCCTCCGCGGGCTCCGCCGCCTCGTCCGCGGCGACCGTGAGCGTTGGAGCTGCGGGAACGTCTCGCCAAGCGGCTCCCCTCCCGCCCCAGCACTTCGGCGGCGTCCAGCGAGCGGCCGCTCCCGGCGCCCACAAACACGCCTCCGCTGACGACGTCCGACTGCAGCCGCCGAAGCGGTCGCGAAATGCGAACGGCCACCCGGCCGCCGCCCACCTCGTCCACCCGACGATCGTCGGCCACGACGCCCGTCTGCAACAAGCGGCCGGCCAGCAACGGCGGTCGTCCAGTCGAACCACCCTCTACTATTGATCTATGGGTGGAGTGAACGGCGTGTTGACCGCATCGCGAACAGAAACCTCAAATGTGCCAAAGATCATCCTTTCCCTTTTCCTCCTATTTAATCTCTAGGCTTTCTCGTTGTGTGTATCGATTAAATTCACTCATTTCAACACAAAGAGGCTTCTTCTAATCGTCCCGGACAACTAGCGCTGCCCCCGGTTGACTTTACCGTCGCGTTTCTTTATTCTGCCATCTAACAACCCTAACAAACCTGAAGAACAATCAACGAACAGATAACAACAATAAGAACGATCAGCAATCGAACGGAACCAACGGGATCACTCGTCATTCGTCGGGAACAGCCGCTTTTTGACGCCCTTCAGTGGATTCACCTCCGCCTGCTGGCATTTCGTCTTCACGGCGGTCCGAAGCTGAACACAATGGTCAAAGAGAAAGGAAGAAATGAGGGAACGAACCTCCTGGTAGTTGGAGCAAAAAATTCGATGCCGAACGGGCTCCTTGGCGATCCACTCGGCCGTTTGGCGCACGAGTTGCGCGAAGATCTCCGCCAAACAGCCGACCTCGACGCTCGTCGTCGTTCGGTGCTGAAGTCGAAAGAAAAAGGAATAAATGGAAGTGATCGGGGCTCACATTCACGGCGTAGACGAGCCAGTTGTTGAGCGAGTGCTTATCGACGAGGTTGCGCGCACACGTGGGATGTTGGAGGCAGTTGCGGAGAAGGATCACCACCCGCATTTTGGTCGTGTTGTTGCAGAAGTCGGTCGTAAAGGCGGCCAGGCACGAGGCGACGATTCCCCTGCAACTCCCAAGTGAAGGGAAGAAAGCTGAACGAACTCACGATCGATCCAAAACCTCGTAGTCTTCGGGCCGGTTGATCGACGCGCACACGCAGCCGAGGATCCAGTGCCGCTCGCGGTCGTGGTTGGCGAGCGATTCGGAAAAGAAGAACTTCTGGAACTCGGACACGCAGTCCAGCTGGAGGGCCGGCCGTTGCACGAAGCTGGACATCAGCGGGCGGAACATCGCGTACGCGGGCGTCTGCATCACGTTCACGGACTCCGCGAGGAAGCGAGTAATCGCTGCAACGAGCGCGTGGTCCAGTGGAGAAAACGAAAGACTTACGCGAAGGCAGGCGTTGATTCGGCCGCTCCATCCCGTTCTTCACCAGCTGCAGGAAGTAGGTGATCAGCGGCTTGGCCGCGAACTCCTCGATGTTCAGCTCCTTGGCGAGCAGCGTGTACCGCTGGAGGCACACGTACGCGATCGCCCGCAGCTCCTCGTCGTCCAGACTCAACGCGAGCAGCAGAAAGTAGAGGCCGTTCGCGTCCACGAACCGCTTGCAACTCAACTAAACGAACAAAGAAGGAATAAACGATACGAATGGACGACTCACCTCGGAGCCGCGGAAGATCAGCGAGTAGAACATGCCGAGCAGCTCGCGGGGCTCGTAGTGCTCGTCGTCCAGCGGCTCCTTTCGGTACTCCGCCCGCACCATCCGGTTGGCCGTCTGCAGCACGACGGCGGCGTCCAAACACTCGAGGATTTGGTTCGGCTTCCGCAGCGCGAGGAACGACTCGCAGCCCAGCGGTTTCGGCATCCTCGGGTTAGGAGGACGGAGCCGTCAAGGAAGTGGTTGGTGGAAGAAACGACGAGGAATTGGATGGAAATGCGAGGAAACAGCGAGCGAGTTGCGTTACGCCACGCTGTCGGCCGAAGAAACGAGCGTGGCGGGATCAAGCAGGTGACTCGCTTCTGCTTCACCGTTAGCACGCGTGAAGGATCGGCTTATTGGTTTCTTTATTCAACCTACACGTTTTGGTCAACGTTTATTCATCGAGCAGAGCGAGAACAAATCGATTACAGAAAAGCGGAATGAATACGATGCTTTGGATGCCTGGTGGAATGGACCAAGAGAAGAGGAAATGGATAGAAGAGGGGGAGGAAGAGAGGATGGATGCCGTCCTCAACGGCCGTAGCCGCCGGCGCCCGCGGCGGACATGACGGACGAGTAGGGGACCTCCTGGGCTTCGGGCACGCGCGGTTGGGCGGCCGACGGCCCGACGAGGATGACCGAGTCGACGTTCTGGCACACGCACGTTCCGGGCTCGCCGGGCGGCCTGCATTGAGCAAACGGAAGCATAAGAGATCTCCTTACACCTCAGAACTCACCCCACAGCTCCCGGCATTCCTTCGCTGCCCGGATAGCCTACAGAAGAGAGATTACTCGAATTCTAATCAATATAACGAAGCACCCGGCTCTCCACTCTCGCCCGACGGCCCCGGCCATCCGCGCTCGCCTAAACACGAGCAGGAGATGATAAGAGAGCTCTGTTGGCGACAAACCTTGAGGACCGGTCAATCCGTTTCGTCCGGGCAAGCCGGGGACCTAAACGTCGCACTATTGAGGCTGTCCAGCTCAAAAACAACTCACTCCTGGCGCACCGACCGGCCCGATTGGACCCGGATCGCCAGGCGGCCCTTCGCGCACCTAAACGCTTGTGGTTGATGGCAGAATGAAGTGGAGAGTGTCAGGAGAGGTTTCAGCCATCAGCTCCTTCTTCTACTGCCCGTCCCAAGCGACTCACCTCGCCGGAAGGCGTGATTCCTTTATCGCCCGGCGCGCCTGGGCTTCCTTCAATCCACACGCATTAGCTTCCGTCTATTGTGTGCTCTCCACTCACCTCTGAATCCTGGCGGCCCCTGTGGCCCTGCCTCGCCTACAAAACGCGGATTACACGTGAACAAACAAAAGAAAGGGTCGGTCGAACGCTCGCAGCATCCTTTCATTCACTTTTCGACTGCTTACCCGGTGCTCCGTCCTCCCCATCGCGGCCTTTTTCGCCCGGCGGGCCTGACGGCCCGACATCCCCTGGAAAACCTGGCCAGCCCTGAAAGCGGGAAAATCAGTGAATGAAATGAGGGCTTTTCGAGTTGCAAGTCGAAGAAGTCATCTTGAAGCTCTTCGATGTCTTCTCTTTGCTGCCAACTCACCTGCACACCGGGCGGTCCTTTCGGGCACTAGGAGAAAGAAGAAAGAATGTGGAGTAGAGGGTTGACTCGTCTGGGCTTACCGGACGACAAGCCGGCGGCTCGCGTTGTGTTTGGATCGGACAGGTTTGATTTGGGCTGATCCCAGGAATGCCCGGTTTCCCTGCAGAACAGCGTGTGCTGTAGGACGGTTTGCTCAAGGCTTGTGTCTTTTGGTTTAGTTCTGCTTGCTAAGTGAACGGTCAACGGCTAACAGAACGCTCAACACGATTCCCTTTTCTCGTTGTGTTTCGAAGGTCGTCTAACCCACTCATTTTTACCCTCCTCTCTCGTGCACTCACCTGCGGCGCCCGGTGTGCCGGGTTTTCCTTCAAATTGCGTCGATTACTCGCGCTCGCGTCCTCGTTCCTTACCGGGCGTTCCAGATGGTCCTAAACGAGTGGTGGTTAGTGATGTCAACTGGATGAAAAGAGCCGCCAACATGCTCCTATCTATCGCAAAACGGCCGCTCACCTCGAGGTCCGGGCGGGCCGGGGATGCAGCAGCCGGGGCATTCGGACTCGATGGGCGTGCCGGTCGAGTCGGAGGTCGGGATGATGTTCACGTCGTTGCCGTAGCCGCCGGTCCCGCCGCCGCCGCCGCTCTCGCCCTCCGTCTCAGCCGCGTACGAGGGATTCGTGCCCTGCGCCGCGTAGCCGCCGTAGTTCGCGCGCTTCGTCCGTGTTCCGTTGCGCATCATCGCGCGGCCCAACTCCACCTCCACCAACGCCTCCCTATTCGACCGCTTAAACAAGACGCGTTTAGATGGAGAGGAGAGCAGTCGAGTAGTCAGCGGAAGGTCTCTGAGGACTGCGAGGAACTAATGCACTCACCTCACAAAACCGCATCTCGTTCTCCACGTAGTCGATGGTGTTCTGCACGTTGTTGTACATCACGGGCAGCGTGAGGCAAATGGTGACCAGCGAAAGGGCGCTGCAACCAGGCTAGTGAGTGCACAGACCAGCACGAGCCTTCAACGAACCTAAACGCGATCTGCAGGCCGGTCACGAACTGGTAGACCCGCTGCCGCTTCATCGCGTGCGTGGAAGACGCGGCCGTCATCGCCCGTCTTTTTGGCGGCGATCTGAAGGGCGCGCTGCTTCCGGCGGAACCACTCGCTCAGTCGGCAGTCCGCGCGGCTCGTCTTCCCTTCGGGTTCGTCCTCCTGCTCCAAGCGGGTGTTCTTCGTGCGGGCGGCCGCTTTGCTCAGCTCGTAGGACTGCCGCCGGGAACGCCGCAGAGAACTCAGGTGTTGGCGGAGGAAACGACCGAATCGAGTGGGCAACGGCGTTCGATCGGCCTCTTCTTTCGGCTCGACTGCGATCTTCGACGACACGACCGCGTCCAGCAGTTGGTTCCCGTTCTGGTCGACGGCCTCCGCTCCGGGTGTTTGCGGCGACGTCTGCAAACAGCGAGCGGATGAACGGGGAGACAAGAAGGGGAGGAAGTCGGAAGTGAAAAGGGAATGCTGGATCGTAAAGTGAAGCAATGGAATGAATGAAGATAGGCACGAAGAAGTGTTTGCATGGCACCGCACGGAAAAGCCAAGCCGGCCAGACAGCCGGCACATCCCTCCCGGTCCCCACACGTATTCGCGACAAACGGCACGGAAGTGCCCACCCAACCCAGCGATTACGAAAAGGAGCGAGCAATCGGCGAATTCCACGAACAATTTAGATCACGAACCGGCCGGCGACTGACCCCCGGCAGTCGACGGGCGTCGCCGCCCGCCCGCAATCAGCCGGCAACCCAATTTCCAGCCGCTCGATCGACCGAATGCCCTCGTCGCTCGATCGGCGGCTCCCGTCGGCTGATTGCACAAACGGCGGCGATCTCCGCGAATCAATCGACGACCGACCGACCGAATGGCGGGTGATAAAACGGCGCGCGGATCGGAGCTTTCGAGCGGCAACTCCCACAAATTTCGCCTCGCCAATTGCAATTCGCGAGTTTCGTAACAAAGAGGCGGAAAGAGATCGTAGAAATCGGTAACGAAGAGCATTTTGCCCGGAATAAGAACGGTTGACCATGCTACGAGCGTCCCCCTTCAAATCCGCTTGTTATCGGCGGCACCCACGCGCTCGTCCAGACACTCGTGCCGCTCATCCCGCCGAAATCAAGTGGATTTGGCCTCGACTGGAACGATTGACAGACGAGGGAAGGAAATTTTGGGACACCCTGTATTCCAAACGCTTTCTTGAGTCGCAACCAAATAATAGTCGTCTTGCACGCTCGTCGGGTGTCGGCTACACGTTGTTTGACACTCCATTAGAATCCTTGTGTGATTTGGAGCGGAACGACGTGCGTAGAGTACCTGAAAACACAAAAATTAGTAAAATTTTTTCTAAAATGCAATTTCATACCTTTTAAAATGGTTTATTATTGGCGCAATGCACTACGGAAACGTTGCCCGCATCATTCCGCGTCGATTAGTCCCACTCACAACATCCAACAACCACCTCAAGCGGAGTTATAAGCGTTGATGTCAACGATGAGTCATCGACATACATCGTTAACTGTATCTACCTAACACGTTGAGTACATTGCTTCTAACACACACCAATCGACTCGTCTCACCTTCCCCCATCGATTGATACCACACACGGTCCAAACGACCACCGACATCAAACGCTACACAAATGTCGCGGGTTACGGTAGAAAATTCCCACGTCGCCGTTGGGGGCATTAATTTGAGAACACTGCCTACGACCCATGACACGCACGATACACCATTCGAATCAGCTGATTGTGCTGCCTGGTTTAGCCCATGGGATTAGCTTAAAAAATTCGCTAAACAATTTAGGGGTTACTCTTATTGTTCTATTGTGACTGGACAGCCTCAAAACGCTAAGAGCATCGTAAGCGGTAGCCAGCGAGCGGGACACAAACCAGCTCTCCAATTACTTCAGGCGTTTTCAAGCACAATGCCGGACAAATCAAATTGCAAGCAATCGTGAATCTGCAACTACCCCCACGTCCACTACGTTTGCGGAAACAAAGGAAGAAAGATGCGCAAGAATTCTTTCGTCAACTGAGATCACCGGCGGCCGGCAGAAGAAGACGGCGAGGTCACGAACTGATGCGAAGAAGAGCGACCGCAATCCGGGCGCCGTCTTTTATCACGCCGCCCCTTCCGCCGACTGCCGACTGTTGCCGGCGGGCGGGCGGGCGGCGGTGCGGATCGTCGCGAACTTTCGAGCGGCGATCGGGAATCTTCCCGGATGACCGAAGACGCCCGAAGACACGAAGTTCGATTGAATTGACAGGATACAAACGATGAGCAAACGAGACGTTGGATTGGCGACGGTCAACGCAGCTTCTATCGCAAAATTTGATGCTTTACTTCAATAAATATCCCACAGCACGGCCGCCAGCAACTCTTTCTGCACTTACGGCCTTCCGTTCGTCTTCCACTTTTTCCGCCTGCTTCACCGGCGGCTGCTTGGATCGGCGCGGCTGGGGCGTCGGCTTCGTGGCGGCGGGCCGGTCGGCGGCGTCCGCGCCGAAAAGCGGCGGCGGCGAGGAAGTCGGGAGCGGCGGCGGTGGGGGCGACGAGTCGGTAGATCGGCGTTTCGACTCTTGATCGCAAGGAACGGGCTAAACAATATATATTTCCTTTTTTGAATGCTGATTCGTGGCTACTCACGGAATTCTTTCGTTGTTCGTTCGATTCCACACGAGCCGCGACCATTTAGCGACGGCAGACGGACGAGAAAAGAAAGGAGTACAGTTTGGCGAGAACGTACCTGCAATTAAAAGCAAGTGGATTACCGGTTGCGTGGCACGCATTAAAAAACAACAAGAGCGGAAGGACGTCACGACAGCCAACTACGAGACTTGCCTCCGACTCAACTCGAATGATCGCTCGCTCCTATGCGAACTGCGCGGGTTCGTAAACGCGGGCGTAAAAGAGAGCTCGATAATAAAAAGTCCCGTTCCGCCCCGAGCTCGTCTGCCGATGGCCTCGACGGACCGCCGGGATTGTTGGAGTTTGCAGATCGAACAAGCGGCAAGGCCCCGCATTCAAGCCGCTCCCACGACCGATCGCTAATTGCGGGCTCCAACTCCTGCCCGCCCGTGTCCTCGTGGAGATTCAGCAAATTTCTGCCGCTCATAGCGGGCGTGTAGGTGAACGCCGAGTGTCCTCGACCGGCGAGCGGCTTGTTTTTCACCTCCAACCTTCAAAGTGAGTTCAAGCGGGCGATGATTGAAGGACGTGTGAGGGGAACGAGAACACGTGGTTCGGACGAACAACACATAGCCTCGTTCAAGCACAGCAGCAAAAGCAGACCCTCGTCAGCTAGTTGATTGCACCACAAGAACAAAGCCGCCCGACGGCAAGTTCCTTGTGGGGGACGAAAGAAACCGAAAGTTGCACGAATTTTGTCCTTGAAAGGAATCAGAATTCTCGACGAAAAACACGAACCGCCCACTCGCTCGCCGCCCACTTGTTCGGGCGATCGAGAACGAAGAAATCCGCCCGTCCGTCTGCCCACCCGCCGCTCGCCGAGCCCAACGCTTTCCGCGGCGTCCACTCCGACGGCGCCGATCGCCGAAGGCCGCCGGCCGCGAGATCGACGGCGGCGATAAACGACGCCAATCGACCGGCCGGCCGACCGCCAACACGCAAATTTCCGCCTGTTGTCAATCAAACCGTCGATTTCAGTCGGTCTCTCGCTGGTCCCTTCTCATTGAAACGGTTTATTTACAAGATTGCGCGAATCTCACAAGCGGTTAATGGATTAGTGGAATGCGAGGGCACCGGAACAAGAAACAAACAGAATGCAATCAAGAGCATTCGAGGATTGCTCGTGCGTTTAGTGCTTGGCCTCGCCGTCGTTCGCGAACATGGGATTCGCGACGCCGGTGCCCAACTCGGCGTCCGCACGCGCCTTCTGGTAGAACCGACTCTCCACGTTCTGGCGGCAGGTGTGCTCATAGGAGCGGACAAAGACGGTGAACGCGTACGCAAAGAAGACGGCCCCGAGCACGACGTAGAGGTTCGTGTACAGAATGGCCACGACCAACGCACCCACCGCCGCCAGAAACTGTAAAGAGGTGGTCATTCTGTGTTGAAAAGTTCTTTTTTGTTTGGCTTCTCTCCTGTTGTCCCATCTACTCTCTTGAATCTCTTTTCCTGCTCGTACCTGAACGAAAATGGCCGGAAAGTACATCCAACCGCGACGCCGCACCACCCCAATAAAGAGCAGGACGTCGGGCGCGATGCAGAACGCGTAGATTCCGACCAGTTTCATCACAGTGTCGGTGGACGGCGCCCAGGCTCCCAAGTGCAGAAATACGTAGCCGACGAACAACCCGACGGTCTTGCCCGCGACGATCAGGCAGCTCAAAATGAGCGCGACGATCTGCAAGAGAAGAAATTAACGGGTGAACCGAAAATTAGTGACACGAGTGATTTCTGCCCACTTCTACCCCTTCGACTTTGAATTGATCATTCAGAAGTCAACAGTGCTTTCCAATGATTCCAGCTAGTTCTTCCCGCTCGGTGCAAGGACTCACGTGAATGGAGAGGCCGCAAAGACACCACTCTTTTCCGGCGTTCATCGTCTTTGCTCTTCTGAAACGGTCGAGTAGTCAAGAAGACGAATGTCCAGTGCAGCCAGTGATTGCACGGCAATAAATGGAAGCGACACGTCTCCCCGGTTGTTTACACGCGTAGTTTATGGTCGCTGTCGACGCCCGAACGGCCGCGAGCGTCCCGTGTGTTTATGATCGAAAAGGAGCGGAAGGAATGATTCACGCCGAGGGGACGAGCGGGAACGGCCGGCAGTCCATCAAAACAGAGCGGAGGTGTCTCCTCTTTGCGCTTCGAACGGGTGACTAATCGGCGGTCGAAGCAAATGAAGCGAGTGTTTGGATCACGAGCGGGTGGCCGAACCCAATCGTCCGCCTTTTCAGCAGCGATTCGAAGGAACTGGAATGAAATTCGAACCCGCTTCGCTCTCTCCCGCTCGCCCGCTTATCAAAACGACGGCCGGTGGATCACGAGATCGAACGGCGGGACGATCGAAAGATCGCGGCGATAAAAGTCGCTTCCGGCGGCCACCGACCGACCGGTCGACGTGCACATTCGAACGGAAGAGCGAGAACGAAGGCGGGAGGATGAGACGACCGATCGAAGTGCTCGCGGACGATTCGTCACCTCTTGCTTCGAGAGAGGAAAGCATCGCTCGTTGTGAGCGCGAATAGAACGACAGAGCAGTTTGTTAGTCGTCCACTGATCGAAAAGCCTGTCCATCCAAGAATAAAAGTTTATTCCAAACACGGCATAAGAAGGATGAGACGAACAGAAGACAACAAAGAGATTGCGAATACGGGTACTCAATCAATCCATCAGCATGTTCTTGTAGTGGCAGCAGACGAAGCACGGCTGCAAGAAGCGAGTTCTTCCATGAAACATTCTCGTGCACTCACCCTCGCATTGGAGAACTGCCCGATTTGGCAGACGGATTGGCCGGGGCACTGGAACGTGGAGCTGCAAGAGCCGATCTGGACGCCGCCGCGACACAGGTTCTGCTGCGGCTGCGTGGTGGAGCAGCAGGGACCGGAGGCGCCTCCAAAACTTCCGCTGCCTCCAAACTGGTTCCCAAACATCCCGCCATTCATGCCTCCGCTCGGGCCGTAGGGGGAGTTTCCGTTGAAACCGCCGCCTGCCGACGGAAAGAAACTCGTGGACTGCAAGAAGCCGCCTCCGTTTTGATTCGAATCGGACGGGAAGCCCGCGAATCCATTCGATTGCTGCCCGAAGGCCTGGCCACCTCCCAGGAAGTTGTTGTGGTTGTTGAAGGCGGACTGGGCGTCGCCGTAGGAGGTCGCCGAGGCCCCGTTCGAATTGAAGCCGCCGTTCTGCCCGAACGGACGGCCGACCGCCGCCGAGAGCGTCGGGATCACGGCGGGCGGGTTGCCGAACTGGACGCCCGTAGGGGATTGCGGGGTGCTGGACGGCGGCGCGGGGGTCGGCAGCGGGAGCGGTGCGGGAGTGGCGGCTGCAATCCACCGCCCATGAACGAACGAGAAGAGGGAGATGCTCACCGTTGTCCCACACGCAAACCTGAGCGACCGGATCGAAGATCGTGGCCGGAGCGCAGGGCATCCGCTGCCACCGCCCGCAGAAGAGGTTGTTGGCCGCCGGCTGGCACTGGAGGAAGTGGCAGCGGGACTCCGGATCGCAGGCCAGCGGGTCCAGCATCCACGAGCAGATGCCCTGGTAACGCGCGTTCTGCGCACTTCCTTGCACTAAACAAAGGAGATATTGAAATGACGCGTGGAGAGAAACGAACCCAGAGCACAGGGTTGTGGCTGGATCACGGACTGTTGATCACGACGCGGGCAGTACTGCTGCTGGGTGGTCGTCATCTGGCATTGCTGCAATGCGGAGGCTGATAAGTGAGACGATTACAGTACGTCAGGAGTCAGAATTAGGCAAGAGCAAGCAGCAAAAGGTGAGTGGAACACGCGTATTGAGCAAATCATTAACGAGTCGATTGCACATCTCTTTGTTTCTTTGCACTTTCTCCGTTCAACACTCACCACACGTTCCCCGATCCAATTGACACCACCAACGATTCAAATCCCTCTCCAACGCGTCTTTACCGCTTGATTCGACGAGGAGGCGGACGGGGCGTCGGAGCCTCCGAGTGGAATCGGTCGAGGCATCGGGGGACCGCCGTTTGCTCCCCGCTCCTGCTGGAGGACTTGCCGCTGCTCTTGGATGAGCTCCTGCTGCCGATTGAGCTGCTGGTTCTGGCGGTCGAGGACGCTCTCCATCTGCCGCATTTTCGCGTCGATGGAGTCGAGGGCCGAGCCCAACGGAGGCGAGTTCTGCGGCTCGAATGGACGAGAGGGCGGCGGGCCGTTGCTTCGCGGATCCTCGAAGTTCGCAGGCGGTCGGCCGTTCGGCTGCTGACCGCCGGGCGGCAAGTCGTTCGGAAAAGGCGGCCGTTGATTCTGGGGGAAGCGGTTGCGATCTTCTGGAGAGTTCGGCGGCCACCGGTCACCCGACGGTTGTTGGTTCGGCCCGTCGTTCCAGCCGTTGGAGTAGCCGCGATCCGGAGGTGTGCGACCGTCTCCTCCTCGATTGTTGAACGGGCGGTCGTTGGACTGCCGGTCGTTCGTTTGGCGTTCGACTTCCCACTGCCCGCCGAGCCGCTCGTTCAACCGCCAATCCAGTCGATCGTTCGCGTTTGGCGGTCCACCTCTCCACTCGTTCCAGTCGGTCGAGGGCGGCGACCCTCCTCTTCGGTCATTCCAGTCGTTTGAAGGCGCCCCGTTCGATTGGGGCGGGAAGCGATTCGAATCGAAGTTGCCGCCACCGCCGTTCGGTCGGTCTCCGTTGAATCCGCCGGCCGGAGGACCTCGTTGCTGATTGGAAGACGGCCCGTTCCAGTTGCTGTCCGGATTGCTCGGCGGTCCTCGCTGCTGCCCGTCGAACCCCGCCGGTCGGAAGTTCTCGTTGCGGAAAGGGGGATCGCAGTTCGGATCGCCGAACTCCCGCCCGCTTTGTTGCTGCGGGCCGCTCGGCCGACGACCGTTGGAGTTGGGGGGCGGCCAGTTGGAGTTCGCTGGAGAATTGGGCGAAAATCCCGACTGCGAGTTCGCGTTCGAATTCGGGCCGAAGTTCCGATCGTCGCCGTTCGGCCCCCAGCTTCGCTCTCCGTTCGGTCCGCCGTTGAAGCCCTCGTTCCGATTGTTGTTCCACTGCTGCTGCTGCTGTTGGGGAGGGCGGTCGTTCCATCCCTCTCGGCAGTTCGGGTCAAAAGGCGGCTGCTGCTGATCGCGGGGTCCTTGCGATTGGAAGGGAGGTCCCTGCTGTTGCTGCGCATTCCCGTTGAACTGCTGATTGAGCGGCTGCTGTTGGCCGTTGGGCGGGCCGTTCGACCAGCCACTCGACGGACCATTGGGCGGGTTGTTCGGCGGCCAATCGGAGTCGCTTCTCGGCGGCCCTCCCGACTGCTGGACGGGCGGTCCACTCCAATTGGGCGAATCCCAAGGCGGCGGTCCGTTCGATTGCTGCGGTCCGTAAGGCGACTGCTCGTTTCGATCCGACGAGGACTGATTTCCGTTGAAATCCGCTCGATTTCCTTCGAATCCATTCGGCTGGCCGTTTGCAGGCGGTCGATTCGAATCGAAGTCGTTCGGCGGAAAGTTTGGCCTGTTGGGAGGTCCGCCTGCTTGAAATCCGTTGCCGTTGAAGCCGTTCGGATTTGCTGGACCGTTGGACTGCGAGTTGAAGCCGTTCGGCTCGCCGTTCGATTGAAAGTTTGGAGGGGCCTTCGTCTGACCCCCGAGAGGACCGCCCATCTGCTGAGTCGTCTGTCCGTTCGGAAATCCGTTTGGAGATCCGTTTGGAGATCTACCGAAAGGCCCGTTCATCTGCGCGTTCCCTTGGCCGTTCGGTTGTTGATTGGCGAGCCCGTTCGGCCGATTGAACCCATTCGACTGCTGTCCGTTGAAGCCGCCTTGGTTCGGGGGTCGTTGGCCTCCGTTGAACTCGTCCTGCGCGTTCGGGGGCTGCTGTTGGAAGGATTGCATCGGAGGCGGGTTGTTCGGAGCGGACGGCGGTCGCTGGGGAGGCGGCCGTTGAGTGAAGGGGGCCGTTTGGTAGCGAGTCGTGATCTATACGAAAGGAAGCGAAAGATCGGAGGAGAAGCGGGGGATGCGGGATGAAGCAGGGGATGGCAAGCGGTGGCAAGCGGTTTGAGGCGAGAGCAACCGAAAGAAAGCTCGTTTGACTCACGCGAATGGTCGTCGGGCACGTGCAGGCGCTCGTCGTCGTCCCGCCGCCTCCGCAACGCTGTTGGCAGCGACTGGGCCCGCCGCTCGTTTGGAACGACTGGAAGCGGAGGGCGGGGGTCATACCCTTGCCGCCCTCATCCTCCTGCACGGCCGCTTCTTCCGCCTGCTGCTGGTCGGCAAAGAGGACGGCCGGTTGGGTCGTTCGGGTGCGTCGCGCGATCTTTACGGGCTCGAGGACCTCCGGCCGGGCGCACAAACAATCCACCTGGCCGTCCGGGCACGCGCAACGACGAGGTGCCGCCCGCGTCTCGTGGATCTCGAACTGCAACGCGGAAGGAGTGAAGTGAAAGCGCATTGGTAGAAATCCAGAAAGCAAACGAGCAACGGATGGATCGAAAGCACTCACCTCATCGGCGGACTCGGCGGGGCAAAAGTCGTACTCGGAGGCTTTCAAGCCCGCGCAAATCGCCTCTTGGCGGCGGATCGAGCGAACGTTTTTGCACCGCCGGGCGGCCGCCACAAACTGGAAGCCCTCGACGCACTCGCGCAACGTCCACACGCCCAGGTCTTTCCTGCGAGAAGACGGTTTGTGGAAAGGGGCACTGAGAACTCACCGATCCTCGGCCAGATTCTGTCGAACGCACTGCAAGAATTGAGTGTTTAGTCAGGGCTCGATCGGAAGTTCGGTGGAATCAATCAAAGTGTTTGTTCAAGAAAAGGCTGTACAGAGCCACTCGCGGCTCACCTCGAGGTAGCGCTTGGGGTCGCCAGTGGCGCGAGGAAATCCGGGCAGTTGGCAGATGTCGCCGAGGATCGCCTGCCAGTAGCGCGGGGGCTTCGACTCGCCGCCCACCGTTGCCCCTTCTTCTCCGTCGACCTCACTGCCGCTTGCGACATCGACGAGTGGCGGTGAGGTCGTGGCTGACGGTTCGGGAATCACTTTTGCTGCAAAAGCACAGGATTAAGGAAACAGATGGAAAGGCTTACCGTTGATGAAGGAAAATAGGAGAAAAAAATAAATAACGGCACCGAGCTGGTGCATCTTCCTTGCGGTCGCCAGCCGGCGCAAAGAACGGAGCGGCGTGTCTGTTCACTTCTGCGTGCTCGTGAAGCCGAACGGCGTCCTTGACGGCAAAGCAAACGTCGTCCACATTGATGGCGACGGATGAATGGGGTACTGGAAGGGAGCCGGTCGTAGTAGAGAAATGCGAAAGCTTAACTAGGGGGTGGAACCCAGACAAAGGACTTGGAGAGGGCTGGAATGACAAGAGACGAAGCGGCTCGTTTGCTGCTCGGAACGTCGACGTGACTGCAGACGGGCGAACGTGGGCGAATGAACACGTGGAGCCGATTCGAACGGGACGGGGAACGGATTGCGGGAGTTGCACGCAGCCGGGGATCACGAACAGAAGGCGCACACTCACGCAGCTCTTCGTTGTCTTCTCGACTATCGATTGGGCGGATGGACGAACAGGTGAGTTGAATGGAGTGTGCGCACAGTCGAGCGGAAGGTTCTCCGCTTTCCCGGTCGTCCACTTTTGTTTCGGGTGTTCGGAAGTTGTGCTCGAGATTCGTCGCTTCTTTCTGCCGCCCGCTCGGACAGGAAAACCCGCACTTCAAATCGACGCTTCCCGCCCGCCCGCCGGCCGCTTCGTTTGTTCGGGACATGCGCATTAATTTTTTCTGCGCCCCGCTTGTCCATCCGGCCGCCCGCGAGCGTTGATTAGCGGCCGGCCGCCGGCTGTCCACTCACCCGTCTGCAGTTTGATGAGCGCACCCGCCGATTGTTCGCCTTGTGGCCGCAAGTTGTTCGATCGATTGTGCGCCCATGCATCCTCCCGATCGCTCATCGCTCTCATTAATCGCGAAATGGCGGCCGGCGAGTGACGAAAGCGCGAACTCGAAATCCGATTGCGCGGCGAGGTGGGCGGCCAAATCGAAAAAGAGGAGCGGCCACTCGCCTCCCGTCTTCTGTTGTTCGCGCCTCCAGCGATCGCCGATTAGCGGGATATTCGGCGGCCGTTTGACCTCCGAATCGCCGCAAACAATTGAAGCGGTCATTGATGGTCGATTGGGAGCCGAGAAAAAGAGTCTAATCGTTGAAATGATCAGTGCACGAAGGAATGATGCCGTTGGTTAAAACGCAACTGATGCCTCACCTCTTCCCTCTTCTTTCTCCATCCTGCACGTGGCCGCTCGTCGTATCGAAGCGGAAGTGATCACTTGCAGGTAAGCCGCTCACTCGCTCGAGTAATTCATAATCCCCGCCTCCGCCGTGCAATCGATCGGCTTAGCGTCCGGGCGATCATCTGCGGCTGTTTGTTTTGAATTCGATCCAACGACCACCGCAAACAAACGAGCGTTCCTTGACAACGACCAGACAGACAGAAGGAATCGATGCTCGTGTTCACGTTCGAGCACGAAGAAGAGCAGGCGCTTGCTCACATCGGACGCGAAATGCCGATCAGCCCGCCGCAGTTCGGGCAGAGGTGGTGGACGTCCTGGAACAAACCAGAAGCACTGAAGAGGGGGCGAGAATCAAAGCACTCACGTGGAAGTCCATCCAGCAGAACGGAAAGAAGCAGATGCAGCAGAACAGCGGAAGGACTGCAAGAAAGTGAGGGGAGGAACAATGGAGTGGAACGAACAGAGGATGAACCTGAAAGCAATCGAGGTTCACCGACCGATAGAGCGGAAGAACTCACGCGATGAACAGAAGGCCGAGGAAGACGACGAGCACCATCGTTCCCCGCTCGTATTTGATCTTCGAACGCACCTGCAACAAGTGAGAGATCGTGGATGAAGGTGGAGAGAACGATGAAGAACCTGCGAGTTGCAGTGCGGGCACGTGACGTCGATCGGCTCGCGGGCTGCAAGCGAAGAGGATTGTAAGGGAGAAGAAGATGGAGAGAAGCGGGCGGATTCAGAAGTCATAAGGCGAACCAAGCGACAGGAAGAAAACGAACGGAAGGTAGTGCGGCCTTCCACCGCGCGGCGGATCTGATTGGAGAGGAGGCGCGGGTTGTCCGCCTGCGACTCGTAGGGCGGCGGCGGTCCAACCGGAGGCGGTGGAGGCGGCGAAGGTGGCTGCGGCTGCGGGCTCGGGTTCTCTGCAACGAAGGCGGGAGTGCGTTGAAGAAGTGAGCGAACCGTTGGACCCGGGCGGCGCGGTTGGCTCCTGACGGCTCATCTGCAAGGACGACGGCCGGCTTCTCGTTGTTGCTCGAAAAGAACCCACTTTTTGTGCTCGCGGAACGTAGAGGAGAGCAACCGATTGGTCGAGCGGACAGACTCGAAAACGAGCGAACCCAACCTACGTCAAAGCCGTTTGCAACGAAGAATTTGCATGAATCGAATGATGCACAAGGAACTTGATCGAACTGTTTATTGCACGTGGAAGTGGAATGTAAGTACAAGCTGATGAGAGTCGAAGAGATTATCGGGTATTGTAAGACGATCGGTAGGTATAAGCAGCTAGGTACAAAGCCATAGAATGCGAAAGAAAATGGAGAACTTGTACAAAAAGGAGTGATGGGATGTGATCAGTGCAACGGTTCGTGTGTTGACCACGAATGCCCGGTTGTTCTCTCTTCAGTCAAAGTCAAAAAGAAGCAGGCGACGGGAGGGGCGTCTAGCAGCGGTAGGCGGGTGTGAATTGGAAGACGAGGTTCCGCGGCCGTGTTCCTCGAGGATCTCCCACTCCTTTAAGTAGCGCAGAGCACGTCCCAAGATCTTGTAGGTCATGTTCGGATTGTTCTTGTGGACGCCCCAGAGCCTGGCGTACTCCTTGCTGTTCACCACCTGCCACACGCCTAACGGTTGGGAGTCAAGTGAGTGGTAGAACGAATAACAAACCATTGCGAGGGTCCAGCCATCGAAGCACGTGTTCGAAGTTCGGATCGGACAGCAGGCGGTGTGTGAATGCGTACAGCCGCTTTCCGTCGTGCTGATCGCCGACGTTTCGCTGCTGAACGTCTCGGTTTCGAGCGACATGCGTTCGGTTCCTCTTATTTTTGGGCTTGCTGGAAGGCCAAGTTTGCTCGTTTACATCAATCCGTCCTTCTACTCACCTCAATTTCACTTTAATAGCCGCGTTCTCGCTCATTTGCCCGCCTCCGCTGGCCCCGCCGACCGCTGCTTTTGAGGTTGATGGCTGGGGATCAGCGGGGACGAATTCGAAGTGGTCGACAGAATGGAAAGAGGGCGCCACGGGCATCCCGAAGGTGGGCACTCGTTGCTCTGCCATTTTCTGCACGTGTTCAAGGGGCTCGTAGGCTTCTTGCTGCTGCATGGGACTTTTGTCCAGATTGTAGAAGACGGGGTCCTCTTCAGCAGGCTCGTCGTAAGCGAACGCTTCGTTCGG
Organism: Aphelenchoides fujianensis; assembly: GCA_024699865.1. Lineage (NCBI taxonomy): Eukaryota > Metazoa > Nematoda > Chromadorea > Rhabditida > Aphelenchoididae > Aphelenchoides > Aphelenchoides fujianensis. Next base: position 63,069 of record JAMPIO010000242.1, read on the forward strand.
ACGATCCATTGCGGGCACAACCGCATCCTCGTAGGAGGCTCGCGGAGAGGTGCCCACGTCCCAGTCGTCCTTGAAGTAAGCAGGCGGATTCTAAACGAGCAACGGTGAACGAGAAAGCTCAACTGCTCACTAACCTCCAGACACTCGTCGATATATCTCATGATGCTGGCATCGCATTCCATCGTGCTTTGCAAGGTGATTGCTTTGCTGAAAGAACTCAGTGGTAAACACAGCGTTGAACAAGGGGATCAACACGAAAAGGCGACTCGTCGCGTGAAGCATCACGTTTAATGTGCTGTCCCACCCCAATGACGATCGAAAGACAAACCCTCCGCTTCACCTGCATTTCGAAAACACTGCCGCCCCGCGGCGTTCGACCGCCTTTTTATTGCCGCCCGATACGCTCGGAGCTCTGCGATCGAGTGCGGGACGAGGCGGCGAGAAGGCGGGCCGAATGCGAGGCAAACAGCGAGAATCGAAGAGGGCGGGTGATAAGAAGGCAGATGGCCGTCGAAGACGCCGAAGGAGGGACGGAAAATGGGGACTCAAACCGCCTCGTTCCATTTACCGGCCCTGATAAGGAGCGAGATGGGCGGCCAGCCCTCTTCATTCCTCTTTGATTGCTTGCGGCAAGACGCAAACGAACAAAAGCTTTCGCAATTCCGCAGCCTTCGCTCCACCGATAGCAGGCCGTGAGACTCTCCAAAACACGGCCACTCTTGATGGACCAAGCGGCTTATCATCAGCCTCCATTCTGTTTACTCCGCGTTGGGCAGCGAACTCGGCCGCAATCGAGCGATAGGCGGCGAGGGAAACGAGCGTGATTGCCGATTTTTGCCCGGAAGGTTATTCGAAAGAAACGAAGCAAAGTTGATGGAAAAACCCAAGAACTCATCAACAGACGCTGACTGAAAGTTCCATTAAGAACCACGCTTGCAGCCAACTCGACCTCCCGACGTTCTCTTCGATCAAACATCCTGCGAAAAGGAGATGAACTGCACACGGTGGTCAATTAGGTAACTGGCAGTGGTCGTGGAACAGCGCGCTAATTCTGCTGGTTCGCGGTTAATGGATCGGAACACGCGGAAGAAATCGATTCATTCGCTCAAAACAAGCCACTCGCGGACGACGCCCCAAATGGTGTTCCTCGCCGGCTGCCCATTTTCGTTGAAACTCCTTCCGATCGGTCGGGCGGCCGAGGAAACGAGTGCGTGAATCACGCGCCCGCTTTTCGCCCTCCGCGCTCTCTTCCGGTCCTTCGGGCCAAGAAGACGAGCGAATTGGGCGGAGATAAGCGGCCGCTGTTCGACCAGAGGGAAGTTTGTTGGTGCACAATCACTGACGAATTATGGACGAGTTTCCGGTTGATTCTTTGGCGACCATCCGAGGGCAATCGCACAACCGTCACGGAAGAGCTCAACGAACGAAAGACGGAAGGATTACGAACCGGGGATCGGATCCGCGGCGGTCGCTCGCTAGGTTCATTCCTGTTTGTGGACGTCTAACAATCAGTCCTTTCGCTTGTTCTCACTTCGACAATGCGAGCAAAAGGACCGCCGACAAACTAAATTCCTTTTGCATCCCACGAGCAGAAAACGCGCTCACTACAAGCGTTAAACCGAACACAGCGATGTCCTGTCGGAGACCGCAACAAACGACCATCAGTTCTTCCTCTTCCAAACTCCAGCAGTTTATTCATCCACACACTCCACCGAACACCTTCGCAGATTGTGGCCCTAACAGAGGGCCGTTTGGGATCAGGGGTGGGTGGGGGTTCACGCTCTCGTCCGTCGGCGGGCGTCTACTTGGCGGCCGTGTACTTCGTGACGGCCTTGGTGCCCTCGGAGACCGCGTGCTTGGCCAGCTCGCCGGGCAGGATCAGCCGGACGGAAGTTTGGACCTCGCGGGACGAGATCGTCGACTTCTTGTTGTACTGAAAGCGGCGAGAGGAGTGAATGGATTGAAGCGAAGGAGGACTCACCGTCGCCAAGCGGGACGCCTCGCCGGCGATGCGCTCGAAGACGTCGTTCACGAACGAGTTCATGATGGACATGGCCTTGGAGGAGATGCCCGTGTCCGGATGCACCTGCTTGAGCACGCGGTAGATGTAGACCCTGAACGGGGGGATGATCGGGGGGAGGACGGGGGAGGGGACTCACGCGTAGGACTCCTTGCGGCCGCGGCGGCGCTTCTTGTCGCCGCCGGTCTTCTTCACGGCCTTCACGGCCTTCTTTCCCTTGGATCCGGCGGGCTTGGGCGCCATTCGGTCGGTCGGTCGGTGGTGGAGCGGAGAGCGGGCGTTTTTCGACTGGTGGCGAGCGGGGCGAAGCGACCGGCTTTTATTCGCGAGCGGGTGGCGGCGGGCGGCTGGGCGGGGCGGGGCAGACGGCGAGGGGGCCGCGCTGGCTTGTTTTTGGTCCGCTCGCTCGGCGTCTGGCGGCCGGCCGATCGGCGGCAAGCGGCGGGCAGGCGCGAGAGGGCTGGTCTGCGGGGTTCGGCGTTCACCTTCCCGCAGCGGGCCGGCCGGCAAGCGGCGAACGCGGCGTCCGGTCGGGGCTTCGCGCCTAAATCGCGCGCCAAACGGCCGGCTCCGCGGCGCGACCTCCGCCGCTCGCCTGCCGCCGACCGATCGAAAGCGCGGGGCGAGCAAAACGGAGAGCCGCAAAAGACACGAAGCCCAGCAGAGCGATGAGATTCGGTCTTTTGCTACCACCCACATGAAACGAACACGTCGGCCGTTCACAATCACGAGATTTCCTCGCTTCTTCAGCAGCGGACAATAAACCCGAACCCTCTCCTTTTTCTCCCAAGCCAACCAAACCACCAACAGCAGCAAGCAGTTTATTCCTCTCATTCACACACGACGGCGAGATCGACGGATTTGTGGCCATAACAGAGGGCCGTTTGGGATCAGAGGTGGGTGGGGAGTTCACGCGCTCCAGCGGTCGCATTCCGCGGGTCCGTCGGGCGTTTAGGCGCGCTCGCCTCGGATGCGGCGGGCGAGTTGGATGTCCTGAACAGCGAGGATGAAGAGGAGTGAGTGACTGGACGAACCTTCGGCATGATGGTGACTCGCTTGGCGTGGATGGCGCAGAGGTTGGTGTCCTCGAAGAGGCCGACCAGGTACGCCTCGGCCGCCTCCTGGAGGGCGAGGACGGCGGAGGACTGGAAGCGGAGGTCCGTCTTGAAGTCCTGCGCGATCTCGCGCACCAGCCGCTGGAAGGGCAGCTTGCGGATGAGCAGCTCGGTGGACTTTTGGTAGCGGCGGATCTCGCGCAGCGCCACGGTGCCTGCAACATGAGAGATAGGAACAGAAGATCCAAATGGGACTCACCGGGGCGGTAGCGATGCGGCTTCTTGACGCCGCCGGTGGCGGGCGCCGACTTGCGGGCGGCCTTCGTGGCGAGCTGCTTGCGGGGCGCCTTGCCGCCGGTGGACTTGCGGGCGGTCTGCTTCGTGCGGGCCATGGCTGCGGTTCGGTCGAGCGAGGGAGCGGGGAGCGGTGGGTCGAGTGAACGACGGGTGGGGAGTCGCCGCCCCGACCGCCCGCTTTTATACGCGCGCGAGAGGGCGGGGCCGATGGAGGCGGCGGGCTGTGCGGCCTTCCCGCCGCCCGCCCTGCCGCGTATAAAAGTGGCCGGCCGCCGCCTCTCCGCACCGTCGACTCCAGTCGTCACCCAGCTCCCGCGTTCTCCGCACTCCCCACCCACCCACCGATCGAAGATGTCCGGCCGCGGCAAAGGCGGAAAGGGCCTCGGCAAGGGAGGCGCCAAGCGGCATCGCAAGGTCCTCCGCGACAACATCCAAGGTGAGTTCTCCCCTCCTTCCCTCCCGTTGATCCCGCCTCTCCGCAGGCATCACCAAGCCGGCCATCCGCCGTCTCGCCCGTCGCGGCGGCGTCAAGCGCATCAGCGGCCTCATCTACGAGGAGACCCGCTCCGTCCTCAAGGTCTTCCTCGAGAACGTGATCCGCGACGCCGTGAGTCCCCCTTCCCGCCTACCAGTTGATTCTTCCCTCCGTTCAGGTCACCTACTGCGAGCACGCGAAGCGCAAGACCGTCACCGCCATGGACGTCGTGTACGCCCTCAAGCGTCAGGGCCGCACGCTCTACGGCTTCGGCGGCTAAGCGCCCGCGCCCGCCCGCCCGTGTGCAGAACGACCGCGATGCTCCCCACCCACCTCTGATCCCAAACGGCCCTCTGTTAGGGCCACAAATCTTCTTCGGTGTGTGTGTGTGAATAAGAGAAATAAACTGATTGCGTGTGTGGGAAGAGAGCGCGGATGGAAGGGAAAAATTGGCTGGAGTTGAGGGCAGAAGGACTCATCCATTCTGGCGCAGAGAAGTGAAAGAAGCGAAGAAAGCGGTGGAATTTGGTCGGAAGAAATGCGCGGATTTGAACTCGAGAGTTGCGGCCAACGGAAAGAAGTGCAATGGCTTGATTTGTTCCGCGAGTGCATCGATGAATTCGTAAAGATCGGCGGTTGCTTCTTCGACTTGTCGATCGAGGGTTTCCTCCATGTTCTCTCTTTCGTTGTTCTCCTTGCAGCTGGTGATCACGAGTGCTTCACAACATCTGCCACTTGCCGTCCGGCTCGCCCTCCCCCGCTGGTCGGCCGCCTTCCCGCCCATTCGACGTTCAAATTTGGGCGCGCGGCGTTGTTTGCGGCGCCGACCGCCGCGATCGTCTGGTCGGCGGCCCGTCCACTCCGTTCGGCTGCCCGGCGCCTCGCTGCAAGCCACCCGCCTGCCACTCGGCGGCCCCTCGCTGCCCGCCGCCCGGCCGCCGCGTTCGAAATCGGGCGGGAAGATCGGCGCGTCCCCGACCGCCCACCAGCGGAGCGAATAAAAGGGCGCCCGCCAGCCGCCTTCCCCACCGAACTGCCCGCAGTTCTCCGCAAGCTTCAGCTCCCCGCTCTCCCCACCAATCGATCGACGATGTCCGGCCGCGGCAAAGGCGGAAAGGCGAAGACCGGCGGCAAGGCCAAGTCGCGCTCCTCGCGCGCCGGCCTCCAGTTCCCCGTGGGCCGTCTGCACCGCCTCCTCCGCAAGGGGCACTACGCGGAGCGCGTCGGCGCCGGCGCCCCCGTCTACATCGCCGCCGTCCTCGAGTGAGTGGGTGTTTGTCCCGCCCTTATCTTTTCTCCGCTGCAGGTACCTGGCCGCCGAAGTGCTGGAGTTGGCCGGTAACGCCGCTCGTGACAACAAGAAGACTCGCATCAACCCGCGTCATCTGCAGCTGGCCGGTGAGTTCCCCTCCTTTCCATTCAGTCTGTTGTTGATCCTCGTGCTTTCAGTGCGCAACGACGAGGAGCTGAACAAGCTGCTCGCCGGCGTCACGATCGCCCAGGGCGGCGTGTTGCCGAACATCAACACCGTCCTCCTGCCCAAAAAGACCTCCGAGCACGCCTGAGCGTCGACGAGCGAAAGCGGCCGCTGATGCCCGCCCCAACCAACCTCTGATCCCAAACGGCCCTCTGTTAGGGCCACAAATCGGCAGATGAGTGGTGGAAGGCGTGTGTGTTGGAGCGAATAAACTGGTTGGTCTTGTCGGTAGTTGTTGCTTCGGAAAGTAAGCGAGCGGAGTGACGGAGGCGAGTTATCGTCCGTGCGTGAATAAACGAGCGGAATCAGACGAGAGTGGCTGTTCGTTAGGAATGTTTATTAGGAGGAAAAGGACGAGACAAAGAACGCTGAAAAATAACGCTTCTTTCCAGTTCCAAGGTTATCGCTCTCCGTGCGCGAATTCCGGTTACGCGTTTCCGTTTGCAAGAAGCAGTCGCTAACAAAATGCGCAACAAACACACGCTTTCGGGGTGCGCAGTTTGCACTCGTTTGCCGCTTTCTGTTCGTGGACGCACGCAAAAAAAGCAGATTCTAACGTCTTCTTTGAGTGTAAACGTCGTGGATCGCGGTGAATTCGTACCGATCTGAAATCGAAACTCTGGAGAATTATTGGCTGAGATTCACGAGTAACCTTGCTTTTATTTCCGTGGAAATCTTTCGTGTAATTCCCGTCTGTTTATTCCAGCACCTCCGATGTTCAACTTCAACAAACCGCCGAGCACGCCGGCCACGACGAGCCCGTCGGGCAGCAGCGCCTTTGGAGGATTCGGCGGAGCTCCGAGCCCTGGAGTTTTCGCTTCTCCTGCTTCGGCCACCACGAGCGCTTCCTCGCTTTTTGGACAGCCGAGTGCGGGAGGTGAGCGTTTGTTTGATTCCATTCGTTTACTCGCTCCGTTAGGTTCGAGTCTCTTCGGCAAGCCGGCGATCACGACTGCCGCCTCGTCGTCCTCCAGCATCTTCGCTGCTTCGGCGGCCGCTCCGAGCGGCGTGTTCGGCGGCGGGATGTCCGCAAGTGCCGCTTCGAGCGGAAACTCCTTCGGAGGCGATGCTTCTGCGGCACCGACCGCCGGCTCTTCTTCTTTTTCGACCTTCAGCCAACCGACTGCCGCCAGTGAGTGTTCCAGTTGATCTCTTAGCACGTTTGGTAAATGGGCTAAAACGACGAAATTCTCGCACTTGAAGCTTGTTATTCGTCCACCGGGTGAACAACAGATGCCATCGATCTTTTACTCCTCGAATTGAGTGCCGTTTTGCAGTGTCGAAGATCTTCGAAAGGCCGGCGCCGACCCCCGCCCCCTACGCGGGCCTCAAAGTGGCGCCTCCCGCACGTTCGAGCTACGCGTTCGCCGGATCGTTCGGCGGCTCGTCGATCCCGGCGGTCGCTCCAACACCCGCAATGTTCCCTTCGCCCTCTCCGGCCGCCACCACGTTCGCCTCCGCTGCTCCGACGAGTGCGGCCAGTCCGCGCACGGGTGCTTCCGCGCTTCCCTCCGCTCCGGTCCCGTCATGTTCGTCGACTGGCGGCTTTTTCGGCGCTCCGGCCGCCTCGTCCACCGCCGTCTCGCAGCCGCCGGCTTCTTCGGGACAGCCGAGCACGACGAAAAGCGGTTCGTCCACCACTCGCCCCTCCTTTTCGTTCAACCGTCGATTGCAGGCCTCGCAAAGCCGTTGGCAGTCAGATCGAAGACCGCACTCCCGGCTTCTTCCGTCGGCGCTCTTCAGCCGACGGCCTTCCGCGAGCTGGACAGCAGCCTGAACAAAATGATCGCGGGCTTCGAGCACTACCACCTTGCGTTCATCCAGAATGTCGATCGTGTGAATGAATACGACGAGCTGCTTCTCTCGAACCATTGAGGAGTGAGTTCTTCCATTCATCTGCTTTTTTTACCTTCCTCCTTCCCTTCAGCTGGAGGAGTTCGACCGCCGACTGCAGCAGCTGGAAGAGGAGAAGGACGCCTTTTGCGTGGACGTTAGGATGGTCTCCGAAATGCAGGCGGGATTGGCGGAGGAGTTGAGTCGGTTGGAGGAGGCGATCGAACTGCCGCTTGCCGAACCCACCGCTTCGAACACGGTCGAGCAGAAGCGACTGGCGGCGTGAGCAATGGGCGTTGCTTTTTTGTTTGATGGTCCGTTCGTTCAGGTTGAACTTGCTCTCGGATGTGGCCGTCCAGTTCGACGAAATGGAGGCCGAGCTGGAAGAAGCGAGCGAACTGGTGAGTTTCCGGTCTTTTGTGCGATTGTTCATGCGTGCTTTCAGTTGCACGAGGTTGGAAACGCCGAGGAGAGTGGCGACGACCGGCAGACGGTCGAGAACCTCGAGCAAATCCGCCGCATTCTCCGTTCCCAATGGACGAGCGTGACGAACGTGGAGAAAGAAGCCGGTCGGCCGCCTTGTCCGTTCTCTCCGCTCATCCTTTCCGTTCGTTCAGATCTCCTTGCCGAGCGTGTGCAGCAGCACACGGAACGGGCGACTCACTTGCACTAGGAACAACCACGACGGCTTGTCTAGGCACTCAAGATGCTGGACTTTCGTCCTCTGTTTGTTGTATTAATGTGTTGTTTCTTGTCGGATTCTTTTGCCTTAAACATCGTTTTCACTCATGGCGTGGAAGATGGCTGACAGCAAAAGCAAGCCGTCTTTCTTCATTTCGATCAACACGTGAACTTTCACCTTTGACTCGGGACGAAGTCCACTCGCATGTCGTCGGATTAACGCCAGCGAAATCCTTCCACTTATTTGTCATCTTCGGGATCGAAGGCAAATCCCTCGAGTGGTGCGGAAGTGTTCGTCTCGCAACGAGAGCCGTTTGTTTTGCACTCCCATCGGCCGGGATTAGCGGCGGGGAGTTCCGATTGGCGCGAGATGTTTTCATCCGTCGGGAGCCCCCGAAACACTTCGGTCGTTCGTTCGTTTAATCTCCCGGACGGACGGTTTAATCGCCAACGAAAGAAGTGAAGAAAGAAGTGGATTGAACGGAAATGTTTTCGATTTCGTCCAATCCGCCCGTCTCGCTTCGATCCACCCTCGGATGTGAGTCGCCAGACAAGGATGTTGAAGCAGAGATAAGCCGCATGAACTTCAGCAGGTGGACGAACGAACGGCGGGCTACTGTAGTTGTTTTGCGCTCTGCAAAACATGGAGCTGCACAAGAAACGTGAGGGTTGAAGAGGTCAGCACCCCCGTTAGTTAGCGTTGCTCTTTGTTCAACGAATTGTTATGTTGCGCGAAGAACCCGCCTCGTTGCTTTGAATTCCGCGCATTCCTGCCGCTTGATTCTATTTCGAGCCGAGTGACCAACCGTTGATCCAAACGGGTCTAATTGCCGTGCAGCCGGCGGCAGTCGTAAATTTGGAGCCGGGAGCGGTCGGTCGGCTGCGGCATTCGCGGAATTCGCGGCGACGATCGAGGCGGGCGGCCGATTGGGGCGCGAATTCCACGCCAATTTGTTCTCTGCGCGTCTTGCGATCGGGAGCGGAATTCGAGGCATCCGCGGAACGTCGCGCTCGTCGCGTCCGGCGGACGTCGCGCGACCTTCCGCGCGTCCGTGCAAATCGGCCTGCAAGTGGACGATCGGCGGTTTGCACGGGCGATGAGTCACTTCGCGCTCGTCAACCGCCGCCGCCGCCGATCGTCCGTCTGCTCGGCGGCCGGCGGTCAGTCGGACGAGCGGCGGAATTCCGCGAATTCCCCCGCCGATCCCCCCGGCGAGTGGACGCGATGACGTCGACGGGCGGTCGCTGACCTTCTGCTTCGTTCTCGCGATTGCTCACCCGATCACCGCCTACTGTAGCCGGCTTGTAGCTTGCTGTACGTGCAACCTTTTACTTTGTGGACTTCTCAATGCTTCTTTGGAAGTTCCGGCTCATTACTTTCGCTTCTTTCCGCTCGTTCAATCGAGGAGTTTTTTCCACTCGCGAACATCCCGAATGTTTTTGTCGTCCATCCGAAAAGTGCACGTTGACGCGCGTCCTCGTTCCTTTCGCCCGCGAGCCGCCAATCAAGCCGCCGATTCACGCGACCAAACCGACTTTCTGCTTTGTGTAAGAAGAACGCGGGAAATACGGTGGAATAAAACGGTTTGGATTAAAGCGGTCGGCTAATTGGACGGCCATTCAAGGCGGCCACTTTCTGCGGTCTGCACGCGATCCTCCTGCAGCTGCAGCAGCGAGCGGTTTATTCAATCCGGAGCTTTAATTGGAATGTCCGGACTGCTCGTTCATTCGAATAGACACGTAATTGAGGGCAAAGAGAGGAAATGTACAGCACAAAGTTCAGTCGACGGTCAAAAGTCGCCCCAATCGGAGGAATCTTCTTCGGTCTTCGGGGGCTTGAGGTCGCCGGAGGAGCGGGCAGCCAGCTGGCGGAAGTGGCGCTCCTGGAGGTTCTCGAGCACGAACGGATGGACGCCCACCTCTTGGAGGCGCTTGAGGGCGGCGAACGGCTCGTAGAGGTCGGGATTCGCGTGCACCCGCTCGATGGCCTCCAGATCGCCCTCCACCGCAAGGATGACGTCCGTTTGGTGCGTGTGGACGGGCAGGACGGGCTGTTTGGCGTCGGAAAAGTCGTACCGATAGAGTTCTTGGATGGGCGTGTAGTTGGGATCGGGGAACGATTGGAGGTCCGCCGTCTCGCGCGTGTTCACTTCGGCCGTCTGAGCTTTGTGTTGGGCCTTGCGGGAGCGGTAGGCGGCGAGCAGCTCGAAGACCACGTTCAGGTCGTCCTCGGGGCAGTTGTGCAGCAAGCAGGCGAGGGCGTCGTCTTGCAGCTGGAAGCACACGAGTCGTGACCGTCTTCTCAAGGGAACTCACGTCCTCGTCGTCCAGCTGCCGCTCGAGGATCGCCTTGGCCATCTCGTAGACGACGGCGAAGTCGCGCGCGCTTTTGGCCAACTGCCGGACGTAATTCTTGAGCGTCGGGGTGTCGTTTCGCTCCAACGCGCACGACGCGCAGCCGGCGAGTGCCCGCGCGGACGGCGTGCTCAACTCCAGCAGTTTGGCCAAGTCGGCGCACGCTTTCACCTGAACACTTCGATTGAGAGGGAAGCGGCGGAGAGGACGCACATTCTTGTAATTGTTCTTCGTCCCCACAACCTCGCTCAGCAGCATCTCCTTGGAGCAGTGGGCAAAGGTGGCGGGGATGCGGCGGGATCCCAACTCCAAACTCGCCCGCACGACGTCGATCGCGCGGCGTTGGGCGGCGATCGAACGGGGCGCCCGCGTTCCTGTCCGCACGGCGTCGAGCACGTGGGCCGCGCGCCGCAAATTGGCGTCCGCCAAGTCGGCCATCGCGGAGTCGAGGAATTGCTGCGACTTCTCGACGATCAGCTCTTCGAATGCACTGGAAAGCGAGCGAATGGAATGACCGGAATGTCCACTCACCTCTGCTTCAACAGCGGGATCTTCGCGGAAGCCGCGGTGCCCGACAGGTCGACCACGAGGTGGAAGGGCGCTTGGCGGGAGGCCGGCAGGTCGTCGCTCGAGTGCCGACAGACGGACTCCAGCATCTCGCCGCACACGAACCGCAGAACCTCCTCGTCGCCGACCGCCGCCTCGAAGGCGGAACGGCGGAGTTGGCGGGCGCGAGCCAGAAGCTCGCGCCACCACTCGTCCGTGGGCGGCGGCTTCTTGACGGCCGCGCAGCTGCCGCTCACGAACTCGCGGATCAACGCGCGCGCCTTCTGCGGGTCGGCGGTGGCCGCGTGGAAATCGGCGAACGTGTGGTCCTTGAGGCGGGGCAGCTGGGAGCACAACTCGACCACGACGACGAGCTCCTGCTGGACGCCGAACTCGCGCATGGCGGCAATCAGCGCCTCGCCGTTCAACTCGAAGCCGAGGAAACATTGAGTGAGGGTGTCGGCGGTCAGGAGTTCCGGCCGGGCCGCCTTCAACGCGTTCAGCACCTGAAGTCGATCGAGTGAGTGCGAGAATGAAAGAGAGGGACGAACGTCAAAGCTGCGAGCCGACTGCTCCCGCACGAGCTGCAGGATTTGCTCGGCGGCTTTCCCCCGGTCGCCGTCCGCAAATTCGATCAGCTGGATGACTTCCTTGAAGTTCTCCACGATCATCTTCCGGCTCATCTGCAAGCACGAGGGCATGAGGAGCGAGCAGTGGGTGGACTCACGTGTTTGGACAGGGTGGACTGGACGAACGGGGCGTCGGATTGGAGGAACTGCTTGAAGGAGAGGTTGATCGACCCGCCGAACCGCACGAACGTCCCGTACAGCTCGTACTTTCGTTTCAGTTCTTTCAACCCCTGCAAACATGCGAGAGCTTCCATCAATAGAATGAAGGAGACGAACCTCGCATCCGTGCTCGATGGCGGCGTCCAGGAAGCCCACGCAGTCCTCGTTGATGCCGCTGATCGCGTCGATCAGTTCAGCCCGCTGCGCGCACCACCGCTCGAACAGCTCCTCTTCGTTCGAGTCGAGAAGGCCAAGGCTGAATGAGACGCTCGAACGATCAAAGGATTCCTCGAAGAACTCACATGAACTCGGTGGCCGCCGAGTGTCGCTGCGGAATCAACGCGATGCTCGCCGGTCGGAATTTTTGGCCGCCGCGGTTCAACACAAACGCCAAGCCGTCGGGGATGTTCGCGTGTTGGCTGAAGGCGGGCAGGAGTGAACCCAAAGGGGAAGAACAGACCAGTAGGGCAGCAGGTGGGCGTAGCCCTTGGGCTGTGCGTTCTCCGGGATGGCCGCCAGAACGACCAGCAGGTAGTTGCGGAGTTCTTCCGCGTGCACTTCCAGCAGCGTGGCCAGCACGACGAACTGCGCGTCCTGCAATCCAGGAATGAGCGAAAGGAAGAGGGCAACGGACCTCAGCGATCGCAAAAGCGAAATCCAAGAGCGTCGAGTGTCGATTGCGCAAATACATCTCGCAGGCCTCCTCGTCGCGCGGGATCGCCCGCCGCACGATGTTCATGATTTTGATCGCGTTCTGAACGCGTTGGGCGAGTCGCTCGTTCTGCACGCCCTCCACCACCACTTGGGCGAGCGAGAGCACGCGGCCGTGCAGCTTGAGGTCGTGGACGTCCAGCCGAAGGCACTCCTCCAGCACCCACTGCCCGTCGTGCACACAACGCTGCAACGAGTGGAGGATTGAAGTCGCGGAAGTGGGTATACGCACCAGAACTTCCACGTGTTCCTCGCTGATCCCCTTCTCGGCCTTCAGGTCGGCCCACTGCCGTTTGTACACGAGGTCCAAATCGTAGGCGTCCGGCACGGAGTCGGCCAACGTGATCGCCAGTTCATAGTTCCGATCGTTTAGCTGCAACCGAGGGAGAGAGAAGTGAATGAGCGGAAGAAGAACACACGCATTTCCCAATGTATTGGGCCAAGGAGAGCGTGCGGGTGGTGTAGAGCGTCAGGTGGGCCGACTGCTCGACGCCCAGCTTCTCGCTCAAGTCGGCCGTCGCGTCGCCGCCGAAGAAGAACGAGAAGAAGGCCTTCAGGAGTTTCATGATGAAGGAGAGGTGGAAGATGACGAAGAGCGACAACTCGGCCCCCACTCGCTGCTTGTTCTCCTCCGGCGCCACGATGTTGTCCAGACGGACCTGAAAGCAACAGAGAGATTGATTGTGAGCGAAGGAAACGAACTTCGGTCATTGCAAAAGCGGTGGAGTCGTCGACCGTGCAGATTCGCTTGCAGTTCTCGAGCAGGTTCAGGCGGCGGTCCTCGTACTCGCCGCGGAAGTAGTCGTCGGGATTCGCGCGGCTGATTTGCCCGTTCGAGTGGAGGACCACGAACGACTGCAAGCAATCAATCGTTTGCTGCCCGTCCATTCGAGTGCACGCACCTCCTCGGAGACCCACGAGACCTGCGTGGGGACGAACTTGTCGTCCAGCGAGGACGTCGACTGCATCAAGCGGAGCGACGGCAACGCGAACCAAAGCAGGTCGCCGTTGCTCGTGACGGCCATCAGCGACTTCTGTTCCGGGGAGACCGCGAGGTCGGTGATCACCGCCCGCTTGTCCGAGAGGAAGGGGATTCGCTCGTGCCACGCTTTCTGAATTCGAAGGATCGAGTGAACGAAAGGAAGAAAGAACGCACCTTCGTGTTCGTTTCCTTAATGCACTCGACGAACGGCGCGGCGTCCATCCGGCGGTACACGCTGAGGCCGAAGTTCGCCGAGTCCATCGCTTCCTGAACGAACAAAATAGCCGAAGCTGCTAGCAATCCCGCTCACAGTCGAGTGGTTCTGCCGCTGGAATTCGCCCGACGTGATCAGGATGCCGAACTTCGGAACGAACGCCAAGCTGCAGAGCGGTGGAGTGGAGAGTGTCGTCGTGAACAGCCGGTGGTACGCGCTTTTCCTGCAATGAGCAACAATCAGCTGGAATCTAATGAATGGCAGGAGTACCCGACTCGGAAGGCGGACAGCGTGCCGTCGATCTGCAGCGTGTACACGTCGTCCGAAAAGTTCTCGTCGTTCTCCAGCGCGTGCAGGCGGATTTGGCTCACGATCTGCGACGAGCCCTGCGATTCGTCCTTCTGCAACACACCCGTACACGAATGAACGTTGAAAGAGAGATAAACCATCGGGATTTTGTACAAAAACATCCCCTGCGCCTCGAAGACGTCAACGACGGCGGTGCTCCGCGTGGCCAACAGCAGCGTTTCGGATTGGTTCCACTCGATCAGCCGGAACTCGGGGTAGGGATCGAGCAGGACTGAAGGGAGAGCACAAATGAAAAGAGAGGAAGGAAGAAACGAACCTCGCACTTGGGACTTCAGGACCATTTTGTTGTTCGCCATCTGCATGATGTTGAGCTCGCCGTCCGGCGACAAGCACGCGATCGAGTTGGACTTCCTGCAAGAAGATCAAAGGAACCTTCCAGCGGAGAGAACTTACGAGGAGACCGCAAAGTTGGCCGTGCAGACGAACTTCTTGGTGGTCCAATTGTAGAGCAGCGGCAAGAACTTCCCGCGCTCCAGCAAGGCGGCCGCCTTCCATTCGATCAGCTGCGTCCGCTCGCAGAACTCCCGCTCGTTGATCCGCTCGTAGACGCACTCCATTCCTCTCTTCAATCGATCTGCTTCGGGATTCTCATTCGATCCGACGGTTGGAACACGTCGAAAACAACGGAAAGAAGTGCAAACTCCATCAGCGCGAACGGAATGCCCAACGAGTACAATCGTGTCGGGAGCTACTAGTTCAGTCCTCTTTGTTCTCGCAATACAGGAATCGCATTGTTTGTTGATTGACGGTTTGAACAAAAACAATGTGCTTTGCGATGAGCAATAAAACCAAGTGTCTTGTTCCCCTTGCATTGATCGACAGCCAATGCCTTGTTGATTGCACTTTCTCTTCGGCATGACAAATCCTGTCGGCCTTGTGGGTGGCCGAGCGGGATCATTCGGAACGAAACGAAGAGGTTTCGAACTCCTCGAGCAGACACTCACGGCAGACGCCTTTGTCTCGACTGAATGGCGGCCATCAAACGACGCCGGAAACTTTTTCCTCCGCCCGCCGTCTCCCAATTAGGCGGCCATTAAAAGGCGGAGAAGAATCGAATTTTCCGAATCGACCGTCGGCCGCCCACTCCTTCCGCCCGTTTGCTCGTCGCGGAAGTACGTGCACCTCAAAAGCGGCCTTACTTCGAGTACTGTAGAGCAGATTGAGCTAATGAACGCTTCGAAGTAACGAGAAGAGCTGCAGCCTGCAAAGAAGCCGCAGGATGACGGACGCGGGCGGATTGTTCCACTCGCCCATCCATCCTGCCCTCAATTGACTACATTCCTGCAAATTAATCCCGTCGACCTTCGTGCGGCTATTTCGGGACGGCCGGGGTGGGCGCCCGTGTGCAATTCGGGCGCCATTCAGTCGGCCAGGAGTTTTGCACAAAAAAGCGGACTTCTGCACGATCCTCCGAGGCCGTGCCGGAGATTAGCGACCAGCGGTCATCGTGTACGAACCGCGTACAGAAGGACGTGCCCTTCGGATTGGAGCAGACGGTCCGGCCTGCCGTGGCGGAAATTTGAGCATCAACGGTGGCGCTTTCTTTGTTCCATCGAGAGCAGCGTTCCTCTTACGTCAGAACGTTTCTTTGGACCCGTTCGAGTCGAGTTCGTCGGTCGAGAACGCCGCCTGTACTGTAGAGCAGAATCTTCGGATTCGGACCACGTTTCTTTGTTCACTTTCTGCGAATCTGCTGCAGACAATCTTTTGTTTTTGTTTTCGCGCATTCGCAATCAAAACACTCGAATTCTCGTGGATTTCCTCGTTCTTCGTTGTGAACAAAGACCAGCATTCTCGCGTGTTCTTTGTTCGTCCTCGCGCCCAATGCTGCTGATTGATTTCTCGTCCGGCTTTCGCAAAGCCCCGTGTGCAGCGAGTGGACTCATTCGAGCGAGTAGTCTGCGAATTCGTCAGGATGGACGGGAAAGCGGCTTTGCAACTTCCACCCGCTGCCGTCCGTCTAATGCGTTCTGTTGAGATTTTTGGTGTTTGCCCGAGTGCAAACGGCATCTCGTTTGGGGAGTGATGAGAACTCCGCTCAAGGCGGCCGAGGGATTTGGCAGAAAATTCTTCGACCTTCGGCCTCCGGACCGGGCGCTCGGTTGCACGCGGAACCTGCTCGTTTGCAGGGAATGCCCGGAGACTAATCCTCTCATCATTCCAATCCTCTCCGCGTTCTTCGAAAGCCCGTTGGATCGAAATACACGCCCAGCTTCTTTCGGTTGGGAACTTGAGTTCTTGCCGCCTGCCCGTCCGCCTCGTCACTCGCTCCACTTCCAGCGAATTCCTTCCGTTGCGCAACAGAAAGAAGCGAAAGGAAGTCGTTCTCGTGTCACTCTCGAATTCATTCCACAAGCAGCAAGCAGCAGACGAGCCGGACGCTCATCAATCGACCGGCCAAGAGCGCGAATTCCGTCGGTTTGCGACAGGCGGCCGGCCGCAACGCACGTGGTCGTTCCGTCGACTCCAATTTCCGCTTCGACCTTTGCGGCGAGTTCTCGAATGAAGCGGAGGGTCGAGGGTTTATTTTAAACTTTGCGCTCATTTCGGGTCAAAATGTCGACGGCCAGACGATTGGAGCGACGTCACGACCGGCCGCTCGCCCGCTTCTTTTTTGGTCGAGTGGGCGGAAGTTTGTTTTCGTTTGTTTCCGTCGACGCAATGGCCGCTGTTTGATTCCGCGCCCGTCATCCGCTTCCTCGGGACGAAAGCGGCCGGCGGCCATCCGATTGGAAACAAGAAGAGCCGCTCGAGAGGGATCGGGCGTTGTTTCGAACCTCCACCTCCCAACAAACAAACAAACGAATGACGAGAATGCATCAAGGAAGATGTTTGCTTCCTTTCAACAGCGAGATCGCTTCTTCTTTCTTCCGAAAGGTCGCTCTTCTCGCCGCCCGACCGTTGAGATCGCAATGCTGATCGCCGTTCTAGTGCGGCCTTTCGGTTCGTAGTCGACGGGATTCGCTGCGCGCATTCCGCGAATGTCGACGTTCGATACAATCGAGAGGCCGAATTCTCTTAATTCGCACTAATTGAGGGCCGATTTGGCCGCTGAACACGTGAACTGCCCGTTTGTGTTGTGTGTTCACTGCCCATGGGTATGGTAGCCCGCACGGACGGATGGGGGCTCTAAACGAACGAACAAGCGGGGAAATTCAATCGATTTCCGCTTTTTCCTTTGTGTTTCGCCCGTTTTGTCGTCGCGTGTCCGTTTTTGCACTTTCGGTCACGCAGTTCCGCGCGCGGTACGTCACGCTTCTCGCAGGTTGAAATTAGCGAGTGGAAATAAGTAGATCGAGGAGAAGACTGAAGACTGAAGATATTTCGTTGGAAGAGAGGGTGACCGCTTGACTGCAGCGTTCAAGCGAGCGAACGGCTTCTTCATCATCGCCTTTGTCCCGTGAAACTGGTGGTAAACAACCGGATTGTCCGTTCGGTCGATCTCCCGTCCACACCGTTTGCACACTGGTTAATCTCCGGCTGCTCGCGGATTAATTTGTGCTCATTCACGCGCGTTCGTAGCCGCCGGTTCGAGAACTTCCGGCCGGCAGGCTGTTTTCGTTTCAGCAGGCGGAAATTCGTGCCAATTATCGGCCAATCAATCCGTGAAATCCGCGGGTATTTCGGTCCTCGGCGGCTGCAAACTCCGCTGCTCGCTCCAATCGACGAGCGGCTCGTGCTCAAAGCTCACAAACAACCGACATTGAGGGGAGTGTTTGTGATTCACGCCCACCGTTTTCCGTCGAACAAGCGGCGGCTAATGGACGGCCGGCAGTCTTCGAAGATGCCCGTGAATGGCCCCAATTTGGCAAATCGGTTTGCTTCGATTAAACGCCCGCATTTGTCATCAGTCCGAACGATCCCCAGCGAGCCACCGTACTCGTCGCACGTGGTGTTTACCGCTGGGTTGAGCGGGCGGTTGAAAAGAAGACGGAAAGCGGAGGAGTTCAAAACAGAAGTGACAGCCGTACAGGGAAGAAGGAAGGCACTAGGCTTGAAGGCTGCCCGTTCATTGCCGTCATCTTACTTTTTCGAAATGATTTCTACTGCCATCATCGGTTGAGCGCTTGACGTCTTGGTGGATAATCGGGAGCAATCAACTATGCGAAAAATTCGTGGATTTCGGGGCGAGTTCGTTGGGGAGCGCGCGGTACTCATTGGATTAGCGGAATGTTTACGCTCGGCAGCGTTCCGTCGGTCCAAATCCGCGGGCGATCACGCGCCCTCCTTCCGCTCACATTCCCGAGAATCCCGTGCAATTTCGCGGCTTAGCGCGCCCGAAATAAGCGGCGACTTCAAACCGCTGATTGCTGCACGCGGATGGGAATGCGGAGAGAAGGGCGGACGGTCGATTGACGTCCGTCGGCCAATTGGAATCTGTTTTGCCGAACGGCCGCGCGCCCGCGTGATCCTCGCCGTCCGCTAATCCCTCGATTTTAATTTTGTTGTCTAAGAAAAGACGGGCGGATGGGTGAGACGACTGACGCCCCCACCTCTTTGTGCGGGGATGAGCACGAGAAGCCCCTCGGAGGTGGGGGAACGTACACAATTCCGCGGATTGCCTCGTCTCAAATTGACACCCGCACCTTCTGCCGCAATTTCTTTGTCGACGGATCACGCGTACCGTAGACGAGGGGAAGGCGGCTAATCGGCGGGCGTCCCTAATGGAAACCGGAAATCCGCTCCAATTTTGTTGTCCGTTTGGCTTCCGGAAGTGCGAGAAGAAGCGAGTGAGTAAGCGGGAGCAATGGAGGACACGCGACTGCTCTCCTTTGTTCTCGAATTAGAAGTCGGGAACTTTTCTCCAAAGGAAAGCCCGCAGCCGTAGTTGGAAGCTGGAGGTCGAAGTTGGAGGTCGAAGATTGTGGAAGCGATTCGGAATTCTTCGACCGGATTAACGGCGGCGTTCATCGGCCATTCGGCTGCCATCATGCTTCTTGGGATTCGCAACAAACAAGCGTGAATCCGGGAGTTGGAGCTTGGACGAAGCGAGGATTAACGGCGAGGAAAAGCCGTCTACAGTGACAA
Source organism: Aphelenchoides fujianensis (assembly GCA_024699865.1). NCBI lineage: Eukaryota > Metazoa > Nematoda > Chromadorea > Rhabditida > Aphelenchoididae > Aphelenchoides > Aphelenchoides fujianensis. The sequence goes on from JAMPIO010000242.1 coordinate 81,900, forward strand.
CCTTTCGCTTTCGGTCTCCGGTCGACAAGTTCGAGAAGACCGGGCGGAAGAAGAGAGTGCGTGTTCATCTCACGTCAATTTCCTCTCCTCTCCTTCTCGCTTCCGATTTCCGCTCGGATCCTCGCCTCGTGTTTTCGGTTCGAGGCTGACGCGCAGCCTGGCCTTCTGGTCGTCCTTTCGGCCGTTCGGCACGAGAACCGGCAGCTCATTGTTCCGCGTGCAAACGGCCGGCCGGCGACGAAACCGAAGCTCGTGGTTTAATCAGCCGAGTGACGAGTGCAGGCTGCAGCCCGAGTCTACGGTAATAATCCGTTGTCTTCGTTGTCTCATGACCCCGACGAGTACGAAGAAAGGAGACGCCGGTTGACCTCATCGTTTCGGCTCATCCCCCAACCGTTCGACGGATCTCCTTTCTTTCCGCTGCACAAACAAACAAACCGGCCGGCGGTACGTGCGCGCTCCAAATGTCAAACCAGTCGGGTCGAATGCCGTCGGCCGTTGCACGAAGACGGGCGTGCAAATCCGCGAACGACGGCTGCAGATCGCCGCGACTCATCTCTTTTTGTTTGCGCGTCGAGGGGCTTCTTTTGGCTTCGCGATTGGCCGCGGCCGGATTTCGCGACCGGCCGACCGCAAATCCTCGCGGATTTTCGCCGACGATTGACGATTTGGAATTTTTAATTACTTTTCTGCCCACCATCCGGCCGCCGTCTACGGTAATCCGGCCTGTCAGTTGGGGCGGCATTTGATTCGAGCGGCCTGTTTGTGAGTGGACTGACGTCAAGGGGATTACGAACGAATCCGCGGAGAATGTTTGTGTGAACTTGACGATCCAAAGGTTAATCATTCGTTCACGCTACGGTTGTTTGTCTTGTCCATCGCTTTACTGGTCGGTTTTGCAGCCTTCTGGCTTGCGTAGATGAGTAAGCTTCTTGTGATGTCGGAGTCGTTTTTTCTCGTGTTCCGGTTGAACCCAACCGATCGAAGCTGTCGTGCTCGTCTAGCAGCATGGACGATTCAACTCACTACGGTCGGGTTCACGGCGAGTTCATGACTCCGCGTGTTCGTTTGAGACCCGACGGCTCCGCAAAGTCCCCGCTTTTTTGGACCACCGGCGGCGAACGGCGCGCGCGGTACGTCTCGTGCCCGCACCCAATTGTGCACTTTCGATTGAACACAAAAAAGAAGAAAAGAGGAGTGTTCGCTCGATTGTCCTCATTGTTCGGGAGTGCAGGACCTCCCGTTCGATCGCTAATTGCCCTACTAATCGGCGAGTATTTTTACCTCCGCAAAGTGACGTTCGTTCTGCAAAATGCGGGGGTCGTTCGCGGTACGCGCACTTCGTCGATCGACCGTTGAGCGGTCGCTTTAATCCGCTGCGGACCGGAAGATCGGCGTGTGCGGAGGGCGAAGCACAAAAGTCGGGCCGAATGCAGCGCGAAGTGATGCCAACTAATTGGATCGCTGGCCGGGTAATCGCCCACCATTCCCGCGAACAATCGAGCGATTAGCGGCAAGCGATGGCCGCAATGTTGTCACTCGCTTTCCGGCCGGAAACCGCGATTGTTGGAGAACTCTCGTTGATGTTTGTGCATTCGATTGTTTGAGAGCAGGTACGGTAATCCTCGCGAAGAAGTGGGAGAATTTGGACTTCGTTCTTGCAGGCCTCACGTACTCGCTGCTGTTCGATCGGCCGGCCGGGCGGGCGGTGCAAGCCGGTGCCAAGTCGGTTCATTGGCCTAATGAACGTCTTCCCTTCTTATTCACTCGTCATCCCCCGAATGTTGCATTTCGTTTGTTTCCGGCAGCCGGGCGACCTTCGGCGTCCAACGAGGACAATGCGCACAAAGACGGGCGGAATTGGATTAACGCGGAGGGGGCAAAAGTGCGAAGTGACGCGATCCGCAGGCAAGCGGCCGTTGGATCCAACGGGATCGATTCGTTTCGAACTACGAGCAGCAGAACGCCCTTTCGTTTGATTTCAAATTCAAATGCATGCCGTTGGAGACACACGAGTGTTCAGACGATGGCGACGGGTGATGTTTCGGCCGGCATCTCGTTGCGGAGTGGTTCGAACGACCGTAGTCCTTCGAATGTTCGCTTATCCCCCGCACTCCTACCGACGGCCGCCCGCTTCGAAATTCTGCATTCGGAAACGTGGCCATCGCGTCAATCCGCCCCGCCTCGAATCGCGGCGGTCGGTCGGCTTCGCTTTGCGACCACGCGAACGTCAGAATCGCGAAGGCAAACTCATTCGTTCGAATGCAAATCCCAGCGGATTCGTCGCCTGTCGCCTCCGGACGACCGACGGCCTGCGATAGGCGACACCGTTCGCAAAGCCTTGAAACGGTTGTGGAACACAGAAAACTAAAGACTGTCGGTAGCTTTGCGTAAAGCGATCAGTGTGCTGTCCTTTATAACTTGCAAGGAAAACAAAGAATATCGTTAGATTACGAGCTGTGAGACGTACGCCAGTTCTTGTTCCGAATTCAATGCCAGTCTTTCGTTGTCGCCTTGCATTCGGCGAACAGCGCGCGCTGCAGACGATCGGTGGTCATTCGGACGGACGTCAGCCGTTCCCGCAATCCGCCTTCTCCCTTGACTACCGCCCGACCGAACGGCCGCATTTCGTTGAATTCGGGGAAGCATTGTGAATATTCCGTCAGGTAACGATTCTCCCCAAAAGTTCGAACGAAAGCCCCTCGTTTGGAGGTCGCTTTGTTCGAAAAGTTTGAGAAATGCGGGCGGAAAGGCGATCAAAACGGACAAAACTTCGGCGATTTGCGTCTTCCCGCCGGAATTTGCGCACAATTCGCGGCGAAACGTGTGATAAGCGGCGGCTTTTTGTTCTTCTCGCTTCGTTCCGGCCGGCCGTCTAATCCGCGAGGAAGTTGGCGAGCGGAGGGCGCGCCCTCCCGCGTGGACGTCCGTCCGAACGATTCGGCGAGGATTTTGGGTTGACGAACGCGCGATTATGCTTTCGGGGCTCTTCGAACGCGACGAGGGGATCTTCCGTGCACTTTTGAGTCAAACGTGAAGGAGGACCCACTTCCGGTTCGACGCCTGGATTGACGTCGATGGGCGACGACGATCGTCAACGAAAGGCGGCGCGGGGGTGCGTCATCGAACGCCGAGATCGGCGGGGTGTTTCGCAAAACAAGCGAGATTACTGCTCCGGATTGCAAGTGGAAGAGAATGCGGGCTGCCTTCCTCGACTGCTCCAAGCGGCTTCCGAATGTTCTGGAATTCTTCAGTTGCTTCCTTGTGAACTCCAGCAGTCGTCGCTGCAGACGAAACCCGAATGAACGAAAAGCGGCGTCGTTTGCAAAAGCCGTCGGGAGCGCGGCGTTTACGATCGGTGCGCGCTTTCGTTCGTGCAAACGTCGAGCGATCAAGAATCTCCGCGAGAATGCGGCGGGCGTTCTGCAAAACGATCGACGTCGTCGGGAGTCCATCAAAATGTTTGCAACAAAATGAAAGGAATCGGTTGGAGGACTTCTCGTTCGTTTTACATATGATAATTGCGAGCACCAAATGTGTGAGATGTCTGACTTTTAAATAAATTCATATTCCAATCTATACTTTAAATCATTGAACTTAGGAATGTAGAAGGAAGCAAAAAAGGTGTGAATAGCTATAAAGCTCGTTTTTTGAAGGTTTATTCTGTTACCGCAAATGTCGGCCGCAAATGTCGTAGCAGCTTCTCGTTTGCTCTTTTCGTTGAGCGGCCGGACGCTCGCCGGTCCTCCATTGTTTTCTTTGGATGACAAATCGAACGGAAAACGGGTGCGCGAGTGAGTCATCCCGCGCGCGCTGCGAAACGAGCAACAAAACGCGCTTCTTTTTGTTCGCCGAATCACGAAACACAAATCGAGGACTCGAGAGCGCGCGGCGTTTCGCAACTTCTCGATCGCCGCACGAAACGAACGTCATCTTCGTTTTGCAAACGACGATTTCGAAACGCCCGCTGCGGGCTACAAAACACAGCGCCGGCGATCGAACGAACGCTTCCGCCCGCGCACCGTCCGTCGGTTTCGCAACGCCGGCGATCTGCCAGTTGGAATGGGCGCGTTGATGGGTTCTTTTCGCGTTCCTGTGCGTCATCCAACTTCGGGATGCTCGTGCAAAACATTCGCTGGAATCTCGCCCAAAACTTCTTTTCGGCGACTGCGTTCTGCAGGCCGCGCTCGGCGAACTTCGTTCCACTTTCGTCTGCGCTTGGAGGCCACGCGGGCGAGACGTCTCGCGCGCAAATCTTTTTGTTTTGCGTTGATTAGTCGCGCGTTCCGTTTGCGCGACCCCCAATCGTCGGCTTTGTCTGCGGTCGGCTTCTGCACGCGGGAACGCGGCGATGTTTCGTTCGCTCGTCTTCGCGTTCATTCGCTCGACGTTGTTTGGTGCGCGAATTCGGCCAGGTCGATCTCTGCGCGGTTCTTCGTTCGGCGTTGTTTGTTTCGCGTTTCGCGCCCTCCACAAAGCGGGCGGAAGCGCGCAAGAAGGTCGCGGAATCAAATCGAAATCGCCGACGGGCCTCTTGGTTTTGTTTTGGACGAGGCGGAGGACGGAAGTCAAAAGAACATCGACCTCGCTTTGTGTGTTCCGAACAACCGCGCCCTCTCGACGACCGGCGGGTGCTCCGTGATCGTCGCAAAAAGAAATTAGCAGCCGGCCGACGGAAGTCGCGTGTTGCTCGGGAATTCGTGATGTGCAGGGCGGACAAAGCGGGTCACGAGCCCACCGCTCGCTGTAATGCGGGAGGTCGACAGAAGCGGAAATTGTGCAAAAGGAGGCGCCCATTTCTGCGCAATTCCCGCGCCTTTGTCTTCTCGGAATTCGACGGGGCGATTCGGGAGTTGAAACGAGTTCCTTCTTCCGTCCGGCGGCTTCTTTGTTGCGGCGTGACATCAAACGGCGGCCTTTTGCAATCGGCGTGCATCACGCCGGTCGATTCAACGCCCGTCCGGGTGCCAGGAGTTCAGAAAACTTCCGTCAAGCGACGTTTCTGACCGAAAACCGCCACGAATGGCCGTGAATCAGCGTTCGTCTTTTCGTTCCGCCGTCTGATGAAATGTTCTCGAATGATTACCGCTGTGCACGCTCTGCACATTTGCTGGAAACATCGAAGATCGTAAACGAGAAGCAGGAGGACGGTCGTCTGATTGCTTGGCCAAAGGTTCCTTGAGTGCCCTTCGTTCCCCTGGCGGATCGGAAAAGCGGGCGGCTATTTCGGGACGGACCACAGTGTTCGCGTGAATGGCCGGCCGTCCCCCGCGCTTCCTGCCGCTCCTTTGTGTTCGGCCGTAAATTCGGCTTCGTTACGTCGTTCTCGCCGTCGAGAGCGAAGTTCACCGGCGAACAAGCGGGTTCAATCGACGGCCGTGCCGCTTTTGACCTTCGGCTTTGTAGTCGGCGGAATTGAGTTGCCGCGTCGCCTCTTCGCTCATCCAAAGGGGGCTCGTTGCGTAGTCGCTTCTGCAAACTGCCGACGTCGAATGTGCGTCACGAAAGGCGGGCATCGTAGTCGAGGGGCCGCGTGAATGGACGCGGACGTCCGATTCGCGGCGACCGGAAGACGGCGGCGGCGAGCGGAAGCGGCGATTTGCGGGAATCCGCCGAGGCGGTCGGCCGAGGGGATCGAACAACACCACGAGGTGGGCGCATAATTGCGGCCGGCGGCATTGTTCGGAGGGAATTTCCACGTAATCTTCCGTTACGCACTTTTCTACGCAACTTTCCGGCCGCCGTGATCACTGGTCGCGGAAGTTCCCTTGCACTCGACCGACGACGCACTTCGCGGGGATCTTCCGCCTTCTCGAATGCAAATGAATGAACGACGGAGGTGCTTGTAGTTCGTGGATGAGTGGCCTCACTGTCGGCAGCCGTTGTGCTCGGCGAAAATTCGATTAGCGGCCGCGCGTCCACTTGAAACCGGAACGATGCGCTCGCCCGATTATCTGCCTCGTTCCACGCGGCGAGCGGCTATTTTCGGCGACCGTGGAGTTCGTTCGGTGAACGCGGCTGCAGGAATTCGTACTCGACGCGACTTCTGCAAAAGAATCCGCCGTTTGTTGCCGCCCGCCGTTCCAATCGACCGGAAAGCGCATAATTCGCGGGATGAATGCCCGCTGCTCCCGTTTGGGCCAAAACTCAATTTTCTCGTCAGTTCGCATCAGGTTCTCGCGGCCGCTAATCGCTCGGCGTTGTTTTGAACGGCGATGCCCCGAAATACCCGCCGGTTGTTTGCGGCTCGTCATCCGAGGCGTCTTCTTTCGGCGGCCGGCCGAAAGCGGAACTTCGAAACGAACAAAACGAATCAGCCGGCCGCCGTAAACAGCCGACGGTTCCGTTGGACCAGCCGACGTCTTCGTTGATTCAATTCGCCGCTTGCCGCTCGGCTGTTTGCCTGTTCGTGATTTGGACCTGAAATGGAAGCGAAATGTCGACCGCATAATCGAGTTCCAAATTCCAACACTTCCGCAAACTACCGTTCGCTTGTCCTTGTTTGAAAGAAGGCAAGAAGGGTACGGACTGCCAAAAATCGTGAGCATCCGTGCTTTCGTTTGCAATCGGCGGTCGTAAATTCTGGACTCCCCTCAGCATTGCTGCCAATTCACACGCCGCAGGGCGGTCTTGAATCGCTAAAAGTGCAAACGCTTCTTGTTCGATCGTCTTTACGATCACACGTCCAAGCAAGTGGCTGTAAACGTGCGAGCATCCACTTCAGTGCAGCAGCAGGTGTTCGAAGAACGCTGATGGACACAAGCACGAAGGATAGAGTGCGGGTGATCTCACTTGTTCGTTTCGTCCCTCATCCACCCACCGACCGATTTCTGGTTCTCTGACCGCCTGAACGGGTTCGATGGCATTTGGGAGGCGCGTTCCCGAAAGACGGATGTGTTTTCGGGGAATTTGGACGCCGTTTCGGGTGCGGTTCGCTTCAAACGTCCTCGTTCGAGTGCAAATTCGGGTTCTCGTTTCGGCAGGGGCAAATGTCGTCCTTTGTCCCGCCGGCCGGCCGCCCGCTCTTCCGGCCGTTTCAGATCATCGGGCACCGCGTCATCCGCCGACCGACCCGCTTTGTTCCGCACGTCCAACCCGACAAAAGGGGGAACGTTTGAGTTGTTCCTTTCGGCACTCGCCGCTCGGCCGTCGACCCGATTCGTCACTTCTTTCCGTCGACCGTTCCCCGCGGGAATCGTGGCCGGTGGTCCGTTCGCCTCTTTGCGCCTCCGCCTCTCGCAATTTCCGTCGGCTTTCCGTTGATTAGATGCGTAAATTAAAGCAAGCGGCCGTAAACACCGATGAGCAGAAGTCAATGGCGTGGAAGGAGGTCGGTGGGGTCGAAGTGATGCCATCCGTTGGAATCAAAGCGAAGATTGACGGCCAACGGTCGAGTGCACGACCGACCGACCGACCGAGTGGCATCACTCGCTTGGAACCGAGGGGGCATTCGGGTCGACCGACCGCCCGGCCGAACGTTTCGGGCCGCCAACTCGAACGTCGCTCCAAATTGAACTTTTGGCGCGAGGAAGACGGGCGGATGACACCCGCGCGACGTTCACGTCCGCAAGAAGGGCGGCTAATGCACTAAATTTCTTCGTTTATCCGCCCGAAAGGCCGTGGATTCGCCTACTCGTCTCTTCCGCTTTGGTCTCGGGCTGCAAATTTCGAAACATTTCGCTTGACTTCGTGCTTGTTAGTCGATTTGTGCGACGGCTATTTCGGTTTCTGTCGGTGCAAGTCGGTGGCAGAAAGAAGTGTGCCTAAAGTTTGTTTTGTTCGCGTTCCCCCGTTGATAAGGTTAAACGTCGTCGTCGACGCTTTTGGCCGCCCGACCGGCGGCTTCTCGTCGTCTTGTTGTTCGGCCGGGTGCGGAGTAATCGGGTTACGATAACCGGCCGGCCGGACGTGTCGGCGATCGGCAATTCGATTCCGTCGGTTCGGCCGGCCGGTCGCCATGCAGAGCCGAAAGATCAAAGCTGGAGGACGGACGTCACAGCAGCCGCTTTAATCCGATCGGCTGCTTCGAATTCGATTCGCTTCCAGGCGAGCGGATTTCGAATTTTGTTTCGAAGTGTGAAGTCATCAAACCGAAGCTGCTAACGTCGACATCACTCCACAAGACAATTGGGTTTGCTGCACGCACGCAGACATCGATTTCACTCTCGTTCATGTCGAAGAGACGAAAGGCTTGAATGAGGCAAGGTTGAGAGCTGAAGCGAGCGCCTAATTAAACGATAAAAAACTGGCTGGAAGTTTGAAATCACGAGTGTGCGGGGGCTTCTTTCAATGGCCGATTGCTGCCTTTGTTCGCCTTCCATCGGTTGGAGCACCGGCGGTCTCAACTCCGAGCTCGAAGTTGGGCGGTGTGCGTGATGAATCCGCCCGTTCGAGTGCTGAATGGCGCTCATTAGGCGGCAGCATGCAATCGTTCCACTTCTAATGAGTTCGTCCCGCTCGTGCCAAACCTCTGCATTCGAACTCTTGCTGCCTGCCGTCTATTTCCGTCTCGCTACGGTACGCACGGCCGGAGCAGAAGCCAAGTGCAAGCTGGAAGACGGACGAGGGCGGACGGAGGAGAGTTGATGAATCGGGCGCTTGATTGCCGCTCGTCTTAATTCATTTGCCGAACGAATGGCCGCAAATTCTGCAGATTCACGCGGCCGAACGGGCGGCGAGATGAGTGGGTTGGTGGTGAGTGGTGGCCGGAGGAAACCTTTCGCTTTCGTGCGTAAGAGAAATCTTTTTGCAGCTGGCCGTCCAGCGTCTTCTCTCGTCGCGTTTCATCACGTGTTTCCGCTTTGATTCATTCCCGAACGATGGGCCAAAATGGGCGCCATCTCCAGACGCTCGTTCCTCATCCCCTCCCCCTGCTTTCGGTTTGACGTCCCCGCTGAATGGGAGCAGGGGAGCGTTGCACGTAAATGTGAAGAGTCATGACGCAAACCGCCCGCGAACCGCCGGCTTAACGTGCGCAATTCGAATTAAACATTCGACCGTTCACTTCAGAATTCTGCGTACCTCCTTTCAAAGAAATGTTTGCCTTTGAAGCCTTACGGTCGACGGCGCCTCTCTCATTTTGTAGCGTAGTCGTCGGCCGGTTGATTGCGAGCAAGAGGCCAAATCCACTTCCTCCTCGGCCGCTCGACGCCTTTCGTGTTTGTCGCCATCGGAGTCTCGTGAGTGAGCGGGCGAGCAGACTTCTTTGCGGTCCGTTCGCGGATTATCGGCGATCATTTTGAGGGCCGCCGCGTGAGTTCGGGATTTTGGAGTGGCGGAGCGAGACGGCCGGCCGCTAATTGGGGGCACAAATCCGCCGGCCGGCCGTCTGTGCGGCGGACGGCCGGCAGGCTCGGAAATGATGCCGTTCGAAGCGGCGGGGTCGCGTGCTTTTTTGCAATCGAGCCCCCTTGGCCGCGTCGTGTGCAATCCGCGGACATCGGCCGCCGTTTACGAGATTCCGCACCGAAATCCGTCCGCTCTCATCCGACGGCCGCATTTCGCAGTGCGGATTATCGCCGCTTATGAAATCCACAGGGCTTCTCTTCGGATGCGGTCTACGGTACTCATCCGTCCGCACAGTCGAACAGACCGCCCATGGGGACGGCGGGAGGCGGGGCCGAGGGGGGGGGAGGACGGGCGGCGTGTGTGTGCGGCGAAACTTCGCCCTGCTGTCTGCAGCCGCCGTCTTCCAAAATGGGCGCGTCCGGGAGGCCGAAGAAAAGGAGGCGGGGCCTGGCGGCGAATTTCACGCGAACAAGGTGCTCCGACGGGCGAATTCCCGCCCCGTCCGTTCATTCCGCAGGGCGGGCGGCGGCGCGAGCGGCCGCTTGGCTTTCGGCTCGCGCAAACCCCCTCCCTCGACAGCGGCGATCCCAATCGGCGAGCGGAGGAATTCGAAACACGCGCGTCGCCCGCAATCCCCACGTTCCGCCCGCCCCCCTTTTGCTCCGCCCCGCCTATAAAAGCGGTGCAGCGGGGACCTCGCTCTCAGTCGAGAGTCGCGGACGTCGTTGCGCGGCTGCTTGCAAGGCTTGGGGGTCGAACACCTCCGCTCCCTCCGGCCTTGGGTTGCGTGGAGTCCGATCGGGCGCGTGCGTCAGCGGCACGAGTGGCCGCTTGTCACTACGGTGCCCGCCCCGCAGTTTGTATTTGCAATTCCGCCGATTCTCCGAATGACGAATTCCGCCGTCCGCCGACTCCAAACGGCCACCGTTGCTTCAAGCGGACGACCGATCCGCCCGGTCGGCCGTTTGGATTCTTTTATTCAGTCCGCCAACTCCCCACCTCACTCCCGGTTACTGTAATCAGGGGGCAGTCCCCAAGGATCCTTTCCTCTCTTGAATGCGGGGCGACTTGCTCGCTTTCGGTGCGTCACCCGCCCCGGCCTTGGATCGCCCCCGCACCTGCGGGGCGCTTCCGCCTTCCCCGAAACTCGTGGGTCGTTGATTGGATTACCGTGCGCCCAGCAAGCGTTCCGCCTGCCCCCAATTTCCGGCCGCATTTCGCGCCTTCTGCCCCCGCAGTCCTGCTGAACGCAATCATTCCGCTCATAAATTGGGGCGTTTGGACTCATTCCGCCCGACTGTTTGCTTTGCGCTCCACTCCGCCGGCCGCCGCTTACGTTGCGGAGTAATTCGGTTGGGGGGACGGACCGCCCACTTCGTCGACTGCGTGCTTCCTCTCTTTTATTGGAACGGCGGGCAGTCAGTTGGGGCAGAGGGGCGTGGGACGCGCGTGTTCAAATCCCGACTGGGGATTTCCGGTCCGCGATTTCATTTCGAGTGTTTGCCCTCAGCCCTTACGGTAGTCGTTTGCTTTCAGAAGTCGTTGACGCAACCGAACGGTCCGTCCGCTCCCCTCACCGCTCCGTCGCTCACTCACTCCAAAGCAAGAAGATGTTCGCTCTCACCATGCCCCTGAACCGACTGTTCTCCGCTCGCCTGATGCTCGTCTGCATCGCCGTTCTCTTCTGCCTCTCGTCCATCGCTCCGGCCGCCCAGGCCCTGAGCTACAAGGAGTTTGAGGATGAGGAGAAACTGGAGAAGTTCGAGAAGGACTGCCAGATCGAGGAGAAGAACGCGGCCCTGTTCTCGATCATGGACAAGGTCTGCGAGCTCTGCCACGACATGTACTCCCACTCCAACCCGAACATGATGAACCAATGCAGGTGAGTAGAGAGCAACCGGGCAATCAGCAAGCGTTGCTTACTGTCCATTGCATTCTAACAAGAGAACGATCACTCATTCATCTGATTGCAGATCCGGATGCTTCCGATCGTCGCACTTCAAGAAGTGCCTCCACTTGTTCTCGCCCACCCGCTCTCTCCGACACGTTCTCCGCCGGCATTAAGCAACGGGATGTCCAGCTTGTTCGCAAATCACCTGCTTTCGCAATCCATTAGTCTGTTCAACTCTCCCTACTCCCCTTTCTGTAGCCCGACGTCGTAATGCCAATTGAAACAAATCAAATGTGCGGGTCATTCTTGTTCCTTGTTCCCGATTGGTTTCGTCGCATTCGTATGGCCCTCTCCCTCTTCTCACTAAATTATTCCACCAGCATTGTCTGTAAGTATTGGTTTCTAAGTGTTTCTATTCTAATACGCCCTTATTCGTTTTCTTTCTTGTGGGCAGACGTCAAGACATCCGGTGGAATTAGGCGGCTTATGCTCGCGACATCCAAACGGACGGATGTCGTGGATTGCAGCAATTAGCCGCGTGATTCATAAAGTTTCGAGTCTGCAGTCCTGTCTTCTCTTCTAATCGATTCCCCGGCATTTACCCTGCACACATCACTCCCCTGTTGTTTGTGCAATCCCCCACCCACTCTCCCGTTTGACACCCGGTACATCCCCCCGCTTGATGCTTGGCTTGTGTGCTCCCCCGTCTCGCTGTCAACTAATCCGTTGGGTCCACTGTTCTCGCATGCTCTGGTCATTCCACCGTCTCCCCGTTCAATCACCACTCCTGAGGGTCGACTTCGTAGCTCCATCGATCGCCTTCTTCTATCCCCGTTCGTTTTGGTAAAGCCGGTGGTGCTGCTTTGCATCAGCGTTTAATGTCGTTAGTTCACGCGTAGATCCCGCTCCACCCATCCACTTGTTCTCCGTTGCCTCAGTTTTAGTCGAAACTGATCTCCCGTCTGTCTTATTTATTCCTGGTTGTAATGCAATGAACACAAAGCGAAAGTACGCAGTTGGACTTCGGATCAACGCGAGAAACAAAGGGAGCTAATGAATGCGCACACTAATGAATGAAACAAGCAACCCCAAACTCTCAAGCAGTCCAGCACAGAGGCATCTGCTCGTCTGATTGTGAAAGCGAGTGGAAGGTCACGTGCCGCTTTTGCTTGCCGCCTCGAAGCGGAAGTCGCGGCGAGCAGGTGGAGTGTGCAACCAGCGGGCGGCCGGATGACTGGCGCCCGTTCGCGTGAACGTGGATTTGTACCGAAAATGCGAGAACAGGGCGGATTTCACCCGAATCCAAGAGTTCAAATCGGAGCTCGTGCATCTACTCGAATCAGCTGCCGATTTGTGGCATTTGCGAACAAAGCCGGTCGTCTAGTCAACGCTTGTACTCTTCGCTTCCGCCCGGCCGAACGTTCGATTTCGACAGGCGGCCGGCTGGAGCCGAAAACTTTGCTCGCCGATTCGTTTCATCAACTCCAATCCGCAATTTCCGATGATGCGAGTGTGCGAACGCTCAAGCAAGAATATCCGCTCAATGCACAAGCACAATCGAGAAGTTTTAAGCTTCTAATCTTCTGCAAACAGGCTCGTTTAGTTCAACTGAATAAACTTGAAGTTCAATCGAAATCATTCGAAAGAGTCCGTTCCATCTGCCGGGAGGTAATCGTGGGCATTTGTAGGTCACGGACAAATTTCCGATTCAGCCGAGGAAGCAGACAAGAAATACGATCAGTTAATTATTAATTGTGGTATTTACGGTAGAGAAAGGCGGAAGTCGCGGTCCGCCGTGATCATTGCCGCTTCTCGAAAGCGCGAAGCGTAAGTGCATTCGGCACATGACTGATTGCAGCTAACGTCATTCGAGGGCAGTCGGAAGAAAGCCGTGAGTCAACGCGTGATTCGATCCTGCAATCCGCTTTTTCTTTGTCTTCGGCCGGCTTCCACGAACGTCACAATTCGATTTCGGTCAACAAACGGATCACGTTCTACGAAAAATTTGCAGGTGACTTGCGGTCGTCCCTGCTGATCTCATTACGCTTCTTGTGGTTGGCAGCAAACGAAAGGCACATACAATGTGGTCGTCGAATGGCAGTCGCTTGCATTCAAAGAAGAAAAAACGAAGGAAACTAATAAGTGCCCAGAACTGGGTCAAATGACGTGTTGACGACTAAAACGATGCTTCTGTTAGCTGCGACCGTTGATGTGCGCAACTTGCAATGAGATAAGCGTTTATTTACGGTAGACGTCAAGTGATGTCAGGAGTCCACCGTTTTTCTTATCGAATATCTCGTGGCTTAAAACAAACACGCTTGCTGCGGACGGCGAGCGGAACGCTCCGACTGGCCGTAATTCAATTGAAATAAGCGGAATTTCGAACGAGGAAGAGCCCAAATGGGCAACGGATGACGTAAATCGAACCCGCGGCCTCGTGCAGACCACCGTTCAGCTCTCGTTTTCAATTAACGGCCGATATTGAGATTTCTCGCTTCCGGTTACTCCTTCCTCTTTCGACTGCACTCCCGGGGGATTCGCGCGTTCATCGGGCTACACTCCGTTCTTCTTCGAACGGCGTGATGAGATGAAAGCGGCCGCTACGGTAGTTGGCATTTGAATCCGCTCCGGTTTGCAATAATCAATGGCCGGAAACGAGTGGGACGGCGACATTGCCGGTGGTCTGGTGGACGGGAATAGAACGAACTGAAATGCGCTTGGATTCGCGATTGGCGCCGCTTTGCAGACGCCGCTTCATTTCGACTTCCACCCTCCGCCTTCAATATTCGACGAAGCGAACGGAAGGAGTGGAGGGCGCCAAATGGCGGGGATTCGAATGCCGCAATAAAAAATGAACGGCTGCCAAGGGCGCGCCCGAAATAGCGGCCGGAAGGAGAGGGCAGAGAAAAGTTTGCCGCCCAAATCGGCCGAATGCGGGGGTCATGGCGACGGTCGAGCGAATCGAAGCGCAAAAAACCCATCTGTTTTGCAAAAACAGCCGGCCGTTCACTTCGTTTCGCAAGGCGGGGGCATAAAAAGTGGAGGGCCGACCGCTCGCTACGGTACTTTCTTTCTTGTCCTGCTTTCACAAGCCTGCTTAATGTCTTTGTTTCGAATGCATTGAATAAAGGAATGAAAAGACACATAATATGCAGAAGACTCATAGTCGAAAAGATCACTTGTGAAATTGGACTCCTCGCCGATTTGGAGCGCGGAACCGCCGTCTGCTTCGATTGGAGTCTCCAGCCCACGCCCAATTCCAGTCGTTCATGACCGTTTGACGCCCAAACGAACCGGAGATCTGATTAAAAATACAAAAAGCGTGGGCCGTTCGGCCGGCTGGCGGGAAGTTCCGAATCGGAGTCGAAGGAACGAATTTCTAAATACGAAACGGGCGCCTGTTCGACCTTTCGGATCGCCGGCTTCACCCGCGAACTCATGACTAACGACCGCTTGCTGTTTTGGGATTCTGACCGCCGGTTTATGCATGAAACCCACGCAGGGCAACGAAACCGCGGGGCGAGGTCGAATGCCGTCATTCGCTTCGCAAGAGTCCAACGCCGTTCGCTCCAAAACAACCCTCCGCATCGCATAAATGCGGTTGGGGGCGACACTCGATTATCCGCAAACCACTGAACGTTACGGTCATCAACGCTCAAAGGCCGCCGATGACGTTCGGGTCGATCGGGGGCCGCCGCTCATCAGCCGCCCGCCGGCCCGCCGTCCGCAACGCTCCGCCGAGCATTCGGGTCCGTTCGTCGAAAGGCGAGGGTGGGGGACGTGCAGACTGCTTTTGCGCACGGAAAACAGAACGCTTGAGTGGACGGCCATTCATTGCGGATGATTATTGAATTAATCAACCCACTTTGCAGTCGAATCGGAACGACAGTAACCTTCTTTAAGGGCGGTGCTGCATCTTCTTCTATTCTTTGATGAACCCTTGCACTTCAACTTCACTATCAACCCAAAGCGAAGCAATCCGGCCGAAAATCAAGAATCGAGCGAGCAGGTCGCGGATTTCCGCTCAACCGGGCGAAAGCCTCGATTCCTCGAGCGGGAGCACTCGGCTGCAATCAAGCGAACGCAAAAAACGACTCGAAGCCTCGTGGTTGGCTGCAAAACTTCTCGAATCTCCGCATCACTTTCGCCCTTCCGCTCGAATCCACCGGCCGGCCGCATTTCCGTTGATCCGCGAGTCCAACACGAAATGTGTGGTCCGTACGCCGCGACTCGTCACTTCTGTTCGGCGGCTTGTTGCGGTCGGTTGGGGGAATCACCAATGAGTTCAGGTGCTTCGGAATGCCGACAATTTCCCGTTCACAACACGCTTTCAGCAACAAACCTCGGGCTGCAGTGCAGAGAGAACAATTGTGAGGATCGAAGTGTTTTGCTGACGAGTGGAATCTCTTCTCGGAACTCCGCAGTTGTCTCTCTCCTTTCAAGTCGAGTAATTAGTTCGAGGAATGCAGTAGACGAAAGGAAGGAGAGATGATCGTCTGGATTGACCTTCGCGTTCATCCACGAAAACGAGAAGTCCTGGGGTAATGGAGGGATTATCGCTAGCCGCCATTTATTCCGTACGGTACTACGAGGGCAGTTGCAGAGAACACCCTTTGAAATGCAGATGGTTGATTGCCGCGTCTCGTGATCCCGTGCGTTTAGCCGCCGTCCTTTACAGAAACCGGTCCGTGCGTCACGGCCGTTTGATGGCCTGCAGCCACTCGAAAGCCGCTTGTTTCGAAGAGAAGAAACGTTGAGTGCATGTCTGTCGGCACTCAACACAAACGATCCACCTTGGTCTCGACGGAAAGTGCACTCCGGCCGGCCGGCCGGCCGTCTACCGTAGCTGCGTGACGCAAACGACCAAAGGAGATTAGGAGGGACCGGAATTGCGTCGAGTTTCCGCCGGCTGCTCCGAAATTCACGGCCGGCGGCGAACACGCGCGAAACAAAGGAGTGATTCATCGGGCGGATGGCCGGGCGGGTGTTTCGAGCGCTCTTTACGCACTTCCGCGAGTTCGCCTCCCGGACGAGTCTGAGGTGGAGGGCAGAAAGTACGAGAGAACATCCCACTAGTTCGAACGACCACATGGCCTCAATTCCCCGTCGATTACACGCCCAATTTGACCGCCGATCAACGAGCGGCCGCAGCGGCCACATCAACGCGTTTTCATTCCATTCGAATGCCTCGTGCGTGTGGACGTCACAGAAGGGAGATATTTGGAGTCAATCGACAGAAAAGAAGTGAGGGACCATGCGGAAGCCCGTGAACAACGGACGCATCCACGCGGTGCTTCTGGTGGTCCGACGAAGACGTTGATGCAATCGGCGATGCAAAAGAAGAACGGAAATGATGCGAAACGCGGGGCAGGACATCGACGCAGTTCGTTGGCTTCTCTTGTGTCGAAATCCACGCACATTCGGCGTTAATCCCGCACCCACCCGCCTGTTCCGGGAACGGTGGGGGACGACGGCGGAGGGAAGACCGCAAATTCGATCGCAAAGTGGACCCTCAACCTCGTCCTCGCCTGCTGCACGCCCTCAACAAACAGGCGGGCTTCCCGCCTTCACTCCGGCGATCAACGGGAGATTAATCTCCGCAGTTCACCTTCGAGCTTCTCCTTTGTGTTTTGATCAACAAACGGCGGAAGCGACCGTAAGCCGGAGGGAACCCCGCGTGCGCATCGAACATCGCCGCCCAATTCCACCGGTGGTTCGCGGCGGAAATTCATTTGCGAAACGGCGGAAGGAATGCGAAAGAAGTGCTAATTGCGGACCGTCGGCGTCAAACCTCGCTTCCAAAATTCCTTGCGCGTTCACAAGTCCGATTTCTTGCCCTCATCTGAACGCAACCTCGTTTGTGTCGAGTTCACGGGCCTGCTAGCCAATCGAACAGCCTGCAGCCATTAGTGAAAGCGAACAGGCCAAGTGTCGAGTGGGGAATGTCATGCGAAATGACTCCTTGCATGAAATCTCATTACCGAAATGTCTCGCAATCAGGATTCAATTACGCACTCCTTTGTCCGCAAGCTGTCTGCCCATGCGGGCATCAATAATTGACACAAGTGGTCGACTCGACGTTTTTCTCTGCTTCTGATTGAGTTGAAACAACAACCATGTTTCTTCATTACAGGGTTCAGCTGCGGTTTGGATTGGACACTTGTGTTCGATACGAAGCAATGGAAATAACGGAAAGCACAGGAAGTTACCGAGTAAACGGCCGCTGCAGGGCGAACGACAAGCACACAATGCGGGAAGCATTGTTTTTGTTTTTGTCTACCAAAAGGAGTCGGCGACTTCCACCTTTCATCTCCACACTGATTACAAGCCGAAAGCAGGGCAGGAATTGAACATCTCGTGTCGCCTACGAAACGACCGCACGCGCCATCTGCCGCCTCCGTCGTCCACTTCCGCAAATCGAAGCAGCGGCCGCTCTCACTCTCCGCTCGTGACCTCCCGCTTGCTCTTCCTTCCGCCCCGTCCACGTGTTTTTCGCCCGCTTGCTGCTCGCACTTTCAATTCTTTCCGTCGATCGTCCATTTGCTTCGAATTCCGAGCGTAAATCATCGTTTCTGTTCGGTTTTCGAGGAATTCGGCATCGCGCATGTTGCGAACACTGCACTCTCACTTTTAATTAAAGAATTCCTCGGATTAGAAAGACGTCTTCCGATTGGGGGCGTGTTTCAACTGATAAGCGGGCGGGAACATGAGAATCCCTTGTTCCTTTTTACCGATAAGACGCCTTCTTCCGTTGGGATCCGCTCGATCAATCAGAAATCAATGGAGAAAACAACGCGATCGAGGTTTCGAATTGGACCGTCCGCGTTCCAGGCGGGCGTGCTTTCCTCTTTGCTGCCAGCCGAGTCTTCTCGTTGGATTTCTTGACCAAGCCAGGAAAGTGCGAAGGTTGATGGAATGCACCGAGCAGATCGAAGTTCCATCGAGCTTTTCTTCGTTTTCGCACAATTTTTAACACCCTTGCATCAAAGCATTCATGAAACGAGTATTTTCCGCGAATTCTTTTGCTTCGCTTTCGTCTGCTTAATCCATCTGTTGCAGCCATGGGCCAATTGACCACCTCGCTGTTCGGATCGACGGGCGACGGCGAGGTCAAGGGTTCGCCTCTTTCTATCGTCTTCTAAATTCTCCCGATCTTTCTTTCAGCCCCGAAGACCTCCTGCTCGCGGTTCCCGTTCCCGAAGATCCAACTGCACTGCCACTTGGACGGGTGCCTGCGCTTTCAGACGATCCTCGAGTTGGCCAAGTGAGTCCTCCACTTGCTTTCATGCCCTTTCTTTTCCTCGTGTTCCAGCTCGAAGAAGATCGACCTGCGCGGCGCGAAGACCGTGGAGGACGTGAAGAAACTCCTCGTGACCACGAAGCCCTCGTCGCTGGCCGAAGTGCTCGCCGCCTTCGACATCTTCCTGCCGGTCGTCATGTTCGTCCCTCTTCTTTCGTTGACTTCGAATAATTGCGGAGGATTTCAGCGGGGATCTGGTCGCCATTGAGCGGATCGCCTACGAGATGTGCGAAGACATGGCCCGCGACGGCGTCGTTTACTTTGAAGGCCGCTTCTCGCCGAACCTCCTTTCCACTCTATTGGTTCGTTCCGTTCTTCCCGTTTGTCCACTCCCCTGCTGCAGGTGTCGCCCTCGGACGTCGTGATGGCGGTGTGGCGCGGCTTCCAACGCGGCGAACGGGACTTCGACATCAAGGCGCGCTCCATCCTCTGCTGCATCCGCGCCCACGACGTCTGGAATCAGGGCATCGTCGAGTTGGGTGGGTTCCTTTTCATTGTTGCTTCGTTTCTTTCACACAAGCCCTCCACTCTACCGTCCTTATCGTTCGATTTCAGCGCTGAAACACAAGGACCACGGCGTGGTGGCGATCGACGCGGCCGGCTGCTCCCACGGCTCGGACGAGAAGTACGAGCCGTCGGTGGTCGCCGCCTTCCTCCGCGCCGAGGAGCTCGGCATCCACCGCACGGTGCACGCGGGCGAGTCGGCCGGCGCGCAGTCCGTGGTCCGCGGCGTGGAGGAGATGAAAGTGGAGCGGATCGGCCACGGCTACCACCTCACGGACAACGAAGCCGCTTACCAGAAGTACGCCAAGGACATGCGAATTCACTTGGAGGTGGGACAAGCAGTCCTTTTTGTTACTAACCTCTCGTCCGTTCAGGCCTGCCCGCTCTCCTCGATGATGACCGGCGCCGTGGACGAGGACTGGACGAAGCACCCGGTGGTCAAATGGGCGCACGACGGCGTCAACTTCTCGCTCTCCACCGACGATCCCACCTGCTTCGACAACTCGACCGAGTCGGAGCTCTCGCTGGCCGTCGACAAGATCGGTCTCACGGTCCTCCAGCTGTGGCAGTGCCAACTGAACGCCGCGCACTCGTGCTTCCTGCCGGACAACGAGAAAGCGGCCCTCGTGGAGCGGATTCGCGCGGCCCAACCGAAAGCCGAGTGATTCCAACCGTCTTCATTCGCCCACTTGCTCACAGCAATGCCTTTTCCTTGGAAACGAGTCTTCTTTCGTTCTTGCCCGTCCACCGCTCACTTTCTTTCCGACAGGAATAAACCTCGTTTTACACACGGAACACCGTTGATCGTGTGAGGAAGTTGGGAGAAGGATGAAAGCAACGCAAAGTAGAGCGAGTGCTCTTTTTCTCCGAACCGTGCGACCGCCCGTCCAAAAAGCCAGTGGAAAAGCGGCCCGTGGTCCGCCGCCTGCACTGGGCGCCAGCTGCTCGCTTTCGCCGCTCGAATGTCCACTCTTCCCGCTGCGGCGGCGGTCACTCCGCTCGGCAGGCTGGTTGCTCGCCGCGTTTGTTTCGAGCGTCGCATTGATATTTGCCGCAAATGGAGGGCTTGCTTCATGCTTGTTTTATTTCCATTTTAAATCCAGTAGTCTTGCGCCCAAGTGTTGGCCCTAACTGACGGCTCGTAAAGCAGAAGACCATTCGACCATCTTCTTTATTTCATGCATGCACCGATTGGTTGGCTTTCATTTAGGTGCCCTCGAACGGCCGAATGGTGGGCCAACACCAGAAAACGGTGAGCAAAGGGACGTAGATCGAACTCAACGATTCGATAGCGACCACTAATTGTTCGCTTTTTCAGCCGTTCATATGCGTCCTCGGGGGTAGCCCCAAGGACTTTCCAAAAATTCTTTATACCCGTATGTCCCTGGGGGACGCCCGGTGTCTTACGGATAAGGGAAGGTTGGCCTCCTGTACCGGGGGCGAGTCGGCCAGTAGGCCGCCCTCCTTTGCCGTGCTCGCTCACGGGCCATCTCGTTCACTCGGCTTGAACCAGCCACCAAATGGCTTGCAGAACCGAGAGGTTGTCATTCAGGCGCTTGCACGCCATCCTGACCACCGGGCAAACGATCAGCTGGTGAGTGCGCGCCCTTCCCCCGGCGCACGAGCGGAGTGACCGACGGGCCGCCCGCGTGGGCGGGTCGCTACAGGCGCGCGCACTTTTTGCCGCCCGCTGCTCTTTTCCGCCCTCTCCTGATTGGTGTGAACTCTGATTGCGCAATCGACTCGCCCACTTCCTGTTGCAAAAGAAAGCGCAACTTGCCAGTGGGCGCGTGGTCCAGCGGCTTTTCGCTTTGATTGCGCCGCCTGGCTACGTTCGTTTTTGCCCTTGGCGGCCTGCCGGTCACTCCGCTTTGTGTTGCTTTTGATCACTGTTTTGAACGAATAGGGGATTTCAGTGACGTCATTCGCTTTTGTCAACCGCTTCACTCTGGACATCGGGTAAGTGCAGCATTCAATCAGCAGCTGGTGGTCTTCTGCTTTACGAGTCGACGGTTGGGGCACCACTGGGTGTACATCAATGAGTGTTCACAAGCTATCCCTTGCTTATCAATCCTCTTGCTTCGGCAGTTCTCGCTTTCTCCTTCTTCTTGCTTCGTGCTTCGAGTGACCTCCTTTTGCGCGACGGGCTCGTTTTTCTCAATTTCGCTCATTTCGTCCGCGCGAGATGCCGCCGCTAAAACAACGCCGAGCGGGCGGACGGCGGCGACGATCCGGCGGTCGATAAGCGGCGGGCGGATCGCCGAGAGCTCCGGTTGGTGAGGGCGGCGATTGATTTCGCTTTCGATTCGCCGCTTCCGTCTTCACTTTCGTTGTTAAGACGGGCGGCTGCTGGTGGCGGCGAGCTCTCGGTCCTCCTCTCACTCCCCAGCCCTCTCTCCTCATTGCTTAGTCTACTCGTCGCTATGATCAACCGAATCTCCCTCGCCGTTCTCGTAGCCGCGTGCTTCGTCGCGATCAGCGCCGTCGACCCGCCGCCCGGCTTGCGGCCCGCGAAGGCGGTGGGCGGCGAGGAGGACGACCGAAAGGTCGTTCCGTTGGCCCACGCCGCGGATGTGAGTTCTTCCTCAACGATCCATTAGATTCTGTTGGTTGTTCAGAGCCCGCAAGCTCCGCCGAACGTCCGCACGCCGCCCAACTTGTCGCTGCGCTCGCGGATGATCGCGGCGCAGAACTCGGCGGCCGCCGCGTCCCACGACGACGAGAACACGCACGAAGAGGTGAGTTCCCTTCAATCGCTTCAATTCACACCTATTCTTCCCCTGCTTGCAGAAGGACGCGTTCAAGCAGCCGGTCGTGTTCACGAAGTCCTCGAAGTCGAAGCCCGCCGCCGCGACCAAGGCGGCCACGAGCGCGCCGAACGGGACGGCCGTCAAGAAGGCGGTGATCGTGCCGACGAGCGCGGAGATCAAGACGCCCCGCGTTACGGTACGTATTGGACCCAAGGGGCAGCAAAAGACGCTCCAAGTGACCCCCGCTCTCAACATTCGACTGCGAACTGCCGCCGAGGCGGAGGGCGGGCGCGAAGGGCACTGGAGGGAGTAATCGGGGATTTTGTCAGTAAACTGTCCATTTTTGTCCCGAACACTATGAACTCTTTTCTCTAAACATACCTCTCACGCATCACCTCGGTTGTATTCGTTTTCTAATCGCCAATAAATTGTTTTCTAATATGCCCATCGAGTAATCGAATGCGTGAATTGCAGGGCCCGCCGCCGCCCAGCGGAAACTACGGCGTGAACACGGGCCTGCTGACCAACCTGGTCGACTCCCAGGGGCGCATCATCAAGGGTGTCCAGTCCGTTCCGATCCCCCTGCCGCCCAGCGGAGAGGTTCGAAATTCCAAGGGGTAGGCGGCCACCGTTGCCTTCATTCTTCAACTCTTTTCCAGACAAGCCAGCTCGAGCGTGGTCGGCAACGACGAGGACCGAATCGTGCCCGTGAAGTTCGGACGGGCCGGCGACCAGTGAACGACGAGCAGCAGTTGTTTATTGAACGTGTAATGAATCGAGTTTGTTTGAATAAAGCGAGTACCTATTCTTCGTCCGACATCGCGGTCTATCGTTCACTCCAACTAGTTTATTCGATGAGCACAAACAAAACAACCAGTAGAACAATTGTTAGAAAAGAAGAAAGAAAGCATAGAAGAGAATCCCATTCACACAAGCGAGCACAAAGGATCAGAAGAAAGTGATCAACGCCACGAATTTGCGCCCGCCCCGGGCCCGCCCTGGTGCGGTTGGCCGTAGTGTCCGCCGCGGTTGAAGCGACGAGGCTGAAAGCACACGAAAGCAATGAAAGAATCGAATGGAAGGAGGACGAACCGGGTAGTTGCCGCGGAAGCCGCCGCCGCGACCTCTCGGCGGGTAGGGCGGCCGAACGGACGGCGGCGGCGGTCCGCCCATCATCCTGCCCGGCGGCCCGTCGCCCCGGCCGGAGTTCATGGCCACCGAGTTGGCGCCCGTCATGAAGGGAGCGGCCGCCGGTCGGGGCCACTGCCCACTGCCCATCAACGACGGGCCACGCGGCATCTCGTGCCCCGAGCGGTGATCCCTGAAGCGAAGAAATCAGCAGAGCGTAATGAAGAAAAGGTGTGATCGTCAACGGAATGCATGCCGTAAAAAGAAGAAACGAGGAACTCACCCGCCATGCCCGAACTCGTAGTCGTCGCCGAACGAGTCCTCCGGCTCGAACTGCCCGTCGTCCGTGCCCGGCTTCGCCACGTTCCAAATGCGCTCGAACTGCCGCTGGGCGCGTTTGGGCGGCGGCTGTTTGAAGAGCGGGCGGCCGCGGCCGTGGAAGCCCTGCAATCGGTTGGACTCCCTGCTTCTTGCTCGAACTCACCCCTCGTTGGTTGTCCGCATCCACGGATGGATCGTACGGGAGGACAGCGGCGCCGCCCAGCTGCAGGTCGCGGTTCATCTCGCCGTAGATGTTCTCGTCCAGGCCCATTCCTGAAAGCAAACAGCCGAGTACAAACAAGGCAATGGGGTGCTGAGAACTGACCGGGAATGAGCGGAGGACGCGGCTCGTCGTCGGCCATCTCCTCGTCCTCCTCGCCCGCGACGGCCACCTGGTTGGCGCCCGTCCCCCCCCCGACGGGGCCGTGGCGCCCGAAGCGGAGATGGCGGACGGGGCGACCAGTCCGAAAATGTCCTCGTGCGTGTCGCCCGGCCGGTTGCGCGCCCAGAACTTCGTGTTGTTGTCGTTGGAGCCCGACGCGATCACGTGCCCCAGCGGGTGCCATTCGAGGGCCCAAATCGCCTGGTCGTGGGCGCCTTCGAGCATCGCGATCTCCTTCTCGCTGTTCACCAGCCAGTAGCCGAGCGAGCCGTCGTTCCCGCCCGACGCGAACAGCCCCTCGTGGATCGGATGCCACGCGATTGCTGGAAGCGTGAGAAATAAAAAGGAAAAAAAGAAAGGAACTTACAGGTGACCTCTCGCTTGTGCCCGCGGAAGGACTGCACTTCGCGCAGCATTCGGATGTCGTAGAGCTTGATGACGTGGTCGCGCGAGGCGCTCAGCAGCCAGTTTCCGTTCCGATTCCACTGGACGGCCGTCACTGAGTTCTTGTGGTCGTGGCTGGAACACAAAGGAGATGAACTCGAGTCGAACGAAAGGATTGAACGAACAAAGTGGCGAGGCACTTTCCCGTCTTCGGATCCCACAGCTTGACCGGCTGCTGGGAGTCGCGCGAGCCGCTCGCCAAGAGGCCCTTGCTCGGATGCCAGTCGACTGAGCGGACGTCCGCCCCGTGGCCCTTCAGCACCTGCTCCTCCACACTCCGCGCGAAGTCCCACACGCGCGCCGTCCCGTCGTCCGAGCCGGTCGCCAACTTCGCGTCCGTGGGGGCAAAGCTGGAACAAGAGTAATGCAAATGCTTTAAATGGAAGAACGAACGTGATGGAGCGGACGGCCTCGTCCTTGTGCGCGTGGAACATGTGGACGTTGTTCATGTTCGGCTGCCAGTACTTGACGAACCCGTCCGCGTCGCCGGACGCCAGCCAGTTCCCGTTGTAGGACCACTTGAGGGCGCGGATAGCCACGTCGTGGGCCTGCAGGATGGTCTCGAAATTGAAGGCCATCCCGTTCCAGAGCGTGAATTCGCCGGACGAGGCGCCCGTGATCAGCCGCTTGCCCTCCACCGTCCACTGCAACCCACAAGGCGGTGATTGTTGAGGGAAGAAGGACGTACACAAAGCGAGTAGATCGGGCACTTCACTTTGTTCATGGCCGCCCGCACGAACTTCGAGAGGACGCAGTCGACGGGGGTGTCGGGTGTGGAGGCGGGCGGCAGGACGTACGTTTGGTACAAAACGTCCGGCTGCACGGCCCGTCGGTCCTTCCGGCCGTAGTGGATAAGACGAGCCTGAAGCCGAAAGAATCCAATAAAATAAGAAGAATGAACGAACCTCCGAGTGGAGCAGGCAGTTGGCCACGTAGTCGATGTGCTTGCGGACGTTCGCCACGTTCTTCCGCAGCCGTCGGCCCGGACCGTCGCGGATTTCCTCCGGCCGAGGCATCTGAAGCGAAAATTCGGGAGAATGCGGAGAATTCAACCGAAAAGAAAGAAACGAATTGCAGCAAGCTACTTACCGGTCCTCCCGGCTTGAAGCGATGGCCGCTCGGTCGCTGGTAGAAGGGCATCCCGTCGCCGCCCGGCGGCCCCGCGGACGGGCCCGGATCGTTCGCTCCGTTCATCATCGCCGCTTCCCACAAACTCGACCGAAATCGGCGCCCACTCGCGCGTCCAACAGCGAGTGACGAAAGCGGCCGAACGTTTCGCCACGCCCGCTCCCGCCGAACATTCGCGCCGGGAACCGAATGCGAACCGGTGCAAAGGAGAAGGCGTTCCCTTTTGCTGCAAGCAAATGGTTGAAATACTTTAATTTCACATTGCGCGCTTCATTCGTTGCACGGTGTACGCGACACGATACATCTTCTCTCTTCGTGTGGGAAAGACCACAAAAGTGCCTGCGGAAGTGAATTCCAGTGCTCAACCATCTTCCCGCCAACAAGCAACCAACAGTTCAACTTTACTCTTGAAGCTCTGACTCACTCAAAGTGATAAGAAGAAGCGAGTAACTGAACAGCAATTAACGGGAAGGAAACGAGGCCGATTGCTCGTTGATTCGAAGCAAACGACACGCTCTTTGTCCAAGTGACGCCTTTCGGCGGCAAGCACGAAGTCCGTGCATCGGTGACGGCTGATTGTGGCAGTTGCTTGCTTGCATGCTACGCGCACTTCTCGGTGATTAGAGATCGTAGGTGCCTTATCTCCTGCTTGCCGTCAACCAGCTTAAAAACAAGCGAGCGGCAGGCCGTCGGCCTTCATTCTCGCTTCAATCATGTCGGTTCGCTCCCTCTCCGTTCTGCTCCTGCTTTTCGTTCTCGCTGCTCACCAGCTGGGGGTGGACGCTTTGCGATGCTTCGACAATTTCCATCACCGAAAATCGGGACCTTTCGACATGCAAGACGACGGCTGCGTCCTCTGCCTAATCGGCGGAGTGCAGGGAATGCCCCAGGCGGCACTCGCGACTGAGTGCGTGCAAGCAGACAACCCGTGAGTTGATTGTTCGTTTGAATTAGAAGATCTGCTTTCGCCCCATAGCTCCATTCAATCGCTTGTTGTTTGTTTGCAGGCCGACTCCGTTGACCTCAAAGAAAGTTTGCTTCGACTATTCGGACAAGACGCGCGTTTGCTACTGCAACTCCCAACTCTGCAATTCGAACGCTCTGTTCACTTCCGCCTCGACGATCACCACCGTCTCTTCCGCCCTGCTGCTCGTCTTGGTGCTCGTCCACTCGATCGCCCTCTGATCCTCTCGTTCTGCAGGATTCTTTCATTGATTCAGGGATTTAAGGAATAAATTTATTCAATTAAATGGCTGCAATTTACAAACAAAATAGACGAATGGCGGGCGGGGCTAATCGGCGGTTTGTGGGCGAGCGGAGGCGATGGCACTCGAACAGGGGACGAGGAGGACAAGTGAGGAGTGAGCAGTTTGTGGCCGTGGACAAGAGAACGTTCTCCACACTCCGTTCAGATCTTTGTGACCTCCTGGTGGTAGTCGGCGAAGAAGCGTTGGATCCGCTGGACGGCCGCGTGGGCCTCGCGGCGCACTTGCGGGTTTTCGTCTTCGTTCGAGAGAAACTCCAGCGACTCCACCGCGTGTTCGTTCTGAAAGCCGGGGAATGAGTGGGAGTTCTGACTGTCCTTTGAACAAAGAAGAAATAAACGTACGCAGAGGACACTCAACGCCCGGCATGCCCCCACCCGCGTGTTCGAGTCCCGATGCTCCAGCAGGTTGACGAAAGAGGCACAGAGGTCGTTCTGAAGGCCGTTGGCCGCCGACTTCAGGTAGCGTTCTGCAATCACTCGATCGATGAAATGAAAGGAAAGTGGCGGAGCTCACCGATGGCCGCCTGGCATTCGGGCGTCACGTCCGAACTGAGGACGAGCCCGATGTTCCGAAGGCTCTCGATCGGCGGAACGATCGGCACTTGGCGCAGGCGGTCCATCACGCCGCGGATGGACTGCGGATTGCGCGACTCCAAGCTCGCCGTGATGAACGCCTCGTGGGCGAGGTTCTCGATGAACGAGGCCGTGTGTTTGGCCTGGAAGCAGGCGACGAACTCGAAGATCGAAACGTGCTCGTCCGTCTTGGTCGCTTCGCTCCCGTCCGAGCGGCATTGGATCAGCTGGAGCAGGGATTCGACCACTAAAGAAGCAAGAAGTTGTGAAAAGATGCGGAAGATCCTCATTCCGACTCACCTCGAGAAATGAGGTTCGGGTAGCACACGCGAACAATCGGAGCGGCGATCGTGCGCAAGTTGACGCGCAGCCGCTCCACCGGCACGATGATCGACCAGTTCATCGGATAGCAGGTGGACAACCAGATCTCCTGCTGCTCGCGGTCGGCGCCCAGATCCATCAGAACTGAACGAACGGAAGGAGTGCGTGAAAGTCGGGGGAAGAACTTACGATTGCCGACGTTCGGAAGGGCGGGCAGCCGCTCGGCGATCCGCAGCATCTCCTCCAACGCCACCGTGTTCTGCTCGAAACGGACGAGCAGTTCGGCCAGCCGGAACTCCATCGGGCCGCGGATCGTCTTCAATTCCTGCAAGCGAAGCGATCATTCATGAACCGATCGATTGTGCATACCTCCAAATCAGCCAGCGACTTGTTCAAGTGGTGCTGGAGACACAAGTCGAGGGCCGAGTTGCCGGTCGCCGTGTCCGCTTGGGGCGGCCGTTGGGCGGGCGGTTTGGTCGGCGGCGACAAGCCGGCCATCGCGGCCGCCTCCGCCCCGAAGTGCCGCTCGAACTCGGCGGGGTCGTCGAGCGCGAAGCCCAGCGAGCGACGCCGTTCGCGGATTTGCCGGAAGCGCCGTTGGGCGGGGCCGGCCGCCCGTCCGTTCGCCTCGCTGCCCATCTGCTGATGGTGAAAGCGGGGGAGGACGCCCGCTGGATCGGCCGGCGGCGGCAGTCCGCTGCCCCGGTTGTACGGCGACACGTGTTGCCGCAGCGAGTCGATCCCGCTGTCGTTCTCGAAGCTGCAAATAACAGGGTCAAAAACTAGTTGTCAACAAGTAAATCGAATGACAACTCAGCTAATAAAACGAAAGGAAACTTACACGTGATCGCCGTTCGTGTGCCCGTCCATCTCGTCCGAGTGACCGGAGGAAGGCGAGTGCTGGACGTAAATCGAGGACCGCTTCACGAGTCGATTGGAGCCGCTCGAAAGGCCGTTCGGACGCCGCATGCCGGTCGTCCGCGAGTGTTCCACAAGGACGGCGCGGTTCAGCTGAAATCAACCTACGATCAGTCCAAAAGATCAAAGAAAGCAAACGAACCTTGAGCAACGCTTCCCATTGGAGCATGACGGCCTCGAAGCCGGCCAGTTCGGGCCACTCGGCCGACCGAACGGGCGCCAGCGCCGTCCGCATTTGATCCACGAGTCGGAGCATGAGGTCGGCCTGTTGGTAGCACTGGGGCGAGGCTTGAGCGGACGAGGCCGACGAGGAGGTGGTCGAAGCGGACATCTTCGTTCCGTTCGAAGCGACCGTGCGAGCGGCGCCCAGCGACGAGACGCCGGACGAGTCGTCGGA
Source organism: Aphelenchoides fujianensis (assembly GCA_024699865.1). Taxonomy (NCBI): domain Eukaryota; kingdom Metazoa; phylum Nematoda; class Chromadorea; order Rhabditida; family Aphelenchoididae; genus Aphelenchoides; species Aphelenchoides fujianensis. The sequence goes on from JAMPIO010000242.1 coordinate 110,512, forward strand.
ATCCGAGCGGTTGGTGGCCGTCGAGCAGTAGAGCGAATTGCGGGCGGGATGGCCGCCGGCCGTCGGTTGGGGCGGCCGTTGGGGGTTGGCAGCCGGTCGATGAGGATCTCCGCTCGCAGTGGACTCCAGCTGGTGCATCGAGAGGGAGCGGGACCACGCGGCGGAGTTGTCGAACTCGCGGCCGAGGATCGCAGTGCCCAAACGGGGTTTCGCGGCCGCTCTGCGGCCCGTTCCGCCCGTCTGGCCGGTGCTCGCGGTCGAGGAGGCGGTCCCGCTGGGCGCACTCGACTCGGAGCGCTGCGGCCGGTGGAGGCTCGAGTTGCTCATCGGATTCCCGCCGAAGGCCGTGAGGTCGTCCACGGTCGGGATGGAGCGCGAGAGGTCCTTGTAGACGGAGTCCAGGATGTTCGTCGAGGAGCGCCACTTCTGCGCTTCCGCTCGAGTCGCAGCGGTGGCGCCTCCGATCGTCGTGGTCGACTGGCGCGCGCGCTTCTTCTCGCGCAGACACACGCGCGGCGGCGAGACCTCCGCTTCGGCCGCCGCCTTCGTTCCGTTGGGCGTCGAGTCGGAGGTGAGCGTCGAGTTGGCGCCGTTGCTCAGCGCCATGCACGACTGCTGGATGGGCAGCGAGGAGTCGTGCTCGTCGCCTTCCGCCGGCAGGTTGTTGTTTCGGTAGTCCAAGTGCTGCAGCGTGGCCGACTTCTGCAGCGGCTGTGCGGGGATGATCTCCGGCGGGAGCGACTTGGAGGTGGTCAGCGGACTGAACGGAAGGGATTGAACAAAGAGCGCAAGCGGAAGAACTCACAGCCACGTGACGATCATCTTCAACTTCAAGCTGCCCGTCGAGTTCAGGTTCATCGTGACCAGCAGAGGCTGCGGGGCGAAGAACTTGACGGGATCGAAGTGCCGCTCGCTCAACAGTTTGCTTTTGATCAGCCGCACTTCCGAGATCTGAAGGAGAGCATTGGGAGAGGATTGAACCAAAGAGAGCTCACTTTGACGGTGACCAAATGGTCCGGATAGCACGTGAACATGTGGGCGGTGGACTCCCATCGCTGCGAGCGGTCCGGCTGCGTCTTTCCGCGGGTCTTCCACTTCTGACTTCCGTGCTTCACGACCACTTCGAAGAGGTCGCCGGCTGCCAGACGAGCGAAACCGAGAATTGCTGCAAGAACGAATGGAATGAAGATAAAAATAAGACGGACAACTCACTCTGAACTTCGATGCGCAACCGGCCGACCATCCCGTCCAGCTCGGAGTCGATTCCGTTCATCGTGGCGCTCGAGGCGGCACTGGTCTTCCCTTTGGCGCTGGGCTGCTTGCCGCTCATGTGCAGCGCTGGAGTGCTGCCCGTCAGGTTCGAACCTGCAAGAAACAAATGAATTGGAGGTTGACACGAGTTTGAAATACGGGAAGATTGGCGCGCAAATCGGACAAACAGGAACAGGACAAGAAGAATGGCAGCTTGGTAACAAAAGAACGAATTGCTGGATCAACGGCGATCAATCGTTGAATCCTCTGCTTCAGTCGCTTCGAAATTTCGAGCGGAAATTGGCGCGTCATCGAAAGTCGCGTGTGAGCGGCGGGGCGGAGCGAATCGGCGGGGGAAAGAAACGCGGGCGGCCGGAAGCCGGAGGTAATGAGGCGCGAGGAGGCAGGCGGGCGAGCGGGAGAAAGTGCTCCTTCAAGTGGACATCGTCGATTAAACGAGGCGCACCGCCCGCCCGACAAAGCGGAGCGGCGGAAGACGCGCGAGACAAAAGTTGCGGCGAGCAGCGGAGGTAAACACCCGCCTCGCTCGTCCATTCCCGCGCACACGTGAGTCGAGAGTCGCCGTCTCGATTTGTTTTCGAAACACAAGCCGCCCGCCCTCAGAAGACGCCGGGGAGCCGAGCGAGCAGTGCGGGACCACGAGGAGCCGATCGAAGGTGCGCGCCAGTTCCGAAATCAAACCACTCGCTCGCTCGCTCGCTCGCTGGCCGCGCGGAGGTCAAGTGCGAGGCGAGCGGAGTGGCCGAAAGTTTCGAGCGGCGGCCGCACTCATTAGTTTCGAGAAGACGCGAGCGATCATCCGATCGCCTCAAAGGCCGCCCGCTTCTCCGTCGGCTTCGATCAATCCGCTCACTCCGAACGGGAACGAACGGAAGTGAGACGAAAGAAGAAGAAAGTGGGCGAATGGCAGTCAAGGTGAGAAGGTCACCCGTTTATGACCGCGTGCCCACACCTGCGAGTTGCTCGAAGGTCGCCGTCCAGTCCAACAATCAAGAGAAGACTGCGGGGAGGAAATCGGCGGTCATTTCCGAACGCAAATCTTCGCGCACGAGCGAAAGCCGCTTTGGCGGCCGGAAGACGAGCAAACGCGCAAGGAGGAAGTGCGAACGACCGGCTGGAAGACAAACGATCAGAAGTCGCAGCAACCGCAGCAGTCGATTGTTTCTACCACTCCTTCTAGCATCAACTCTTCTTGCAATTATAAGCACTCGCTGCAAAAGATCCCGTTCCTCCGCCTCCGGTTGACCTTCAGCCTCTGCTCCTTATGGCGGAGTGAAATGAACGCGGGAAATGGAGCTCGAAATCAACAGTCGACTGTGAAGCGGGCGGGCGGCTTTCACTCGGCGTTCCCGAATTCGCCGCCCGCAATCCGGAATTTTCGGAGTCGTCGAGGATTCGAGGCGAATTTGGGCGCCCGGAATGACCGCCGGGAAGCGGCGAACGAACGAAATGAGGGCGGGAATTCGAGAAGCAAAAGGAACTCCGTTCGCCCCGCTCCGAAAAGAACGGAGTTGTGGGGGCGAGGCTGCTAAGAGTGCACGACTCTCGTTGATTAGGCGGCAGATCGGGCGAATTTAAAGCAGAGACCAGAAAGAAGGCGTGAATCACGTCTGCTCGCTGCTCCCGAATCCGCCGACGAAAACGGAAGAAACAAAAGCGGTGGCAGCTGACTCACAAGGAAACTAATTGGAAACCAAATGGATTGCTCGTTGCCAACACAAACAATAAGCGGCAACGATCGGAAGCAATCATTGAACCGATCGTTTGAACGAATGTTCGGGATCGCTGCCCACGTTCCACTCCGCAAAAGGAAGCCGCAAGAGGCAGAGGAGAAAGCGGAATGATCGAATCAGTTCCAAGCGACCAAAAGAAGCAAAGGAGCGCGTGTTTCGTGGATTCGTTGACAGAAACCACAGGCAGGGAGGGAGGGGCGAGAGCCTCCTTTAATCACCTAATTACAGGGCCCCGCATTTATTGCCCGCCGCCACACGCGTCGCGCCCGCCAGCTTGTGCTCCGATCGCCTCCTTCTTGTCGTCGTTTACTTCTTGCAGCGAGGAAATCCGGAAGAACCTCGTGGAACAGAAGGAAAAGCAGCAATCGGAATTCGGCGGTAAGAAAAGCGGGAAAAGGCGCCAAATTTACACCCGACGACCTGCCGGCTGCTGTAAACAACCGAACCAAATGCGGAAAGCAGACGGACGGTTTGTTTGTGGGATGGAGAAGGCAAATGATAGCTGCTTGAAAAAGAGAACCATTGTTGATCCTGAAGTCTCCAACCACGTTCGGTCGATCAGCAGGTTAGGAGTTAACGTGTACCAGAGAACCCAAGAAGAAGCCGAAAGGAAGTGGTTTTATGCTCCCGCTCGCAGAAGCGCCTCCGCCGCCTCCGCGCGCCGTCGATCGTATATCACGTTAATGTGTGCTCAAAGGCGCGAAAAAGAAGCAGCGGAGGAGGGCGAGCAATGATGTCGGAAGTGAGTAAAAAGAAGCCGCGATCATCTCGTCGCTCCTCGATTACGCAAATGATCCGACGAGCGGCTTCTGCATCTGCATTCGGTTCGGCGGCAGACGAGCGGATGGCGGGCGGCTAATTGAATCAAGCGGGCGGAGGTCCACAAATAAAAACGGGCGCAGAAATCAATCCGCTCGATCGAATCGCGATCAACCGACCGATCGAACGAGCGGGCGGGCGCGCGGATTAGCGGGTGGGAGGCGAGAACGCAGAAGAACGAGAAGAAGATCGAATAACACGAGGAAGATCCACTGGATTCATCGCTTCGACGAGTTGGACCTCGCGAATTGGGACGAGGATTCCAAACACGCCGAAAGCTTCGATTCAAATCCGACGCCCCGCAATCATCGCCGCCCCATTTGCACTCGCGGCTCGCGCGACGTCCAATAAAAAAGACGGCGATCTTCCGCAAACATCGCCGCTCGCCCGCTCGTCCTGTCGCGGTATCGGCAGAGATGACCGTCGGCTTGGTTCGTTGGGCGGCGATCCACGAGCTCCACCGATGCGAGGGGATCGGGTTTCGAAGGAGCGGGCATTCGCCTCCACCACCGCCCGCTCGCTCGTTTCGATCCGCTCGATTGGACCAAGCGGAAGAATCGGGGATGCGAGCGGCAAACTTCGCGCCTCCAAGCGCAGAAGCCATCGGCAGGTGAACTGCTTCTTGCCCAGCTCTCCATCGATCAGTCGAAACATCTCACAAAATCCGCTCGTCTTCCCGCGTGCTCCCGTAGATCACGAGGCGGATGCCGACGGGCGGACGGCAGAAACAATAAACCGAATCGCCCCTTGCGGGTTTGATCGTAAAACGCGGCGCCCGTGAGAATCCACGGAACGGAGATGAGCGTAGAGAAGCGGCGATAATAAACTCGCGCACGCTCCAAGTTGCCGACATCTCCGTGAAGTTCGGGCGAGTCGAGGGGAGTGTTGCCATTCGTTCTGTTGAATTCCTGGGTTTACGACGAGCGCTCCTGATCGGAGATCAAGGATGCCGATGAGCCGTGAGCAGCATGAAAAGCGTAGAAAAGCAGCACAGTTCATGGAGACGATCCAAGTATTCTACTTGCCGACTTCAACTCGAAAGTGAAAGGTCGGCGGGCGGCGGGCGCGCGGGTGCCGTCAGCTTCCAGGACCGAGAGTGCGCGAGCGAGAAGCATCTGCTGGAAGCGAGCGGAGGCGCGTGATCGATTTGATAAGAAAGATTAAGAAAACGAGCTAAAGAAAGCGGAAGAATAACCGAGATTCCCGCGCTCCGCAATCAACCGCCTTTTTTTCCGTCCGCCGCTTCCTGGCGGTTTGGTTCGCAAGAAGTGGGCGAAACCGAGAGGAAATGGGCGCTCGGAATCGATTTCACGGATAAACGCCTCCGCCGAAGGAAAACAAGAGCGCGAGATCACGTGCAAGCGGAAAGAATTCGTCGAGGAACCCCTCATCCGAAAGGAGCGGGCCCGCAGTAGCGAGCAGAACGTTCTCTCGAATTCGAACGACTCCCGCTGTCCCCCGACAAAAAAGGCGAGAGAGCAAAATGTCCGAAGAAAGCTATTTCGAATGCGGAGGTTCGAACCAGCAGCCGGCCGACGATCCCGCGTTTCGGACGGTCGCCGTGGAAACCGCACGTGGGCGCTCGAGCCGAACGCGAATTCGCGAACGCGGCGTTGCGGCGGCGGCGGATTTGCCGAACGAAATGCGCAACGGAAAGCCGGGAAATGAGGCTCTGGCTCGTTGTGTTCCACGAGTTTCGACGCCTGATGGACACTGGGCAGGGAGGCGTACGGTGGCATCGTTTGGATGGGAAGAGTAGAACGGAAATGAAGGACAAAGACAGCCCGAACGAAGCTCCTTGCACACAACAAGCTGCTCGTTCGTTCCAAATCGAACGAACTAATCTCCATTTCCGTCACTCTCCGTACCGTACGCTCATCCAGCTGTCCTCTTCGTCCGTTTCTTCGCAGTGAACGAAATTCACGCAAAAGAATCGTAGCGGAGAGCTCGCCGCCCGCTCGTCCGGCCGTTTTGGTCCACCGGCCGGCCGACCGGCCGAATCATCTTCTTCGCGACGGCCCCGTTTTGACTCCCGACCGCCACACGCGGCTCGCCGCCTTTCGCGCCGATCGGCATCGCGTGGACAAACGGCGGGAATGTGGACAGCGCGCCGTGACTAACCGCCGAGACGCGCGAGAAGGGCGGGGCGATGGGCGAGCGGGAGGAATGCGGGGCGTTTCGCGTGATTCACGTCCCTCTTTCTTGACCCAAACGCCCGTTTGCGCTCCAAATCACACGCCGCTCGTTTCTATTCGAATCGACCCGATCGAGGGCACGATCGCGCGTTCTGTTTGCTCGAAGGAACGGCAAACGGAACACAAAGCGCGCCCACGCAATCAAAACGTCTACGAAGCTCGTCGCAACAAAACTGCCGGCGTGGTCGACTGCCGCGCCCCAAACGCCGTCCACGTTTCGTTCGCCGGTCCACCTGCCCGACGCCAACGCGCGCCGCGTCGACGGCGCGGCCTCCAATTTTGACCTCACGCGCCGCTTGCACGCAGCCAACGCGGAGGTCGCGAGTGCCAAAAAGCGGGTGGGCGGCGGAAGCGGCGAGCAGGTCGGCAAAATATTTGCATATTTTTGTGCGTCGGTTCTCGCGTTCCCGCCGCCCGTCAATCGGCGTTCAATACGCGCGGCCGGCCGTCCGCCGGATCAAACGGACGCGCAGAAAAAAGTTTGCGCGTCGCGAACAAAACGGCGCGAGTCGCCGCGTCCCGTTTTGGAGTCGACCTTCGGATGCTTTTTTTGTGGACGCCGCAAGTTTTGAACTCCGCCTTCCATTCGCCACGTTCCCGCTGTGCCCACCGTGTGCAGGCGAGAGCAAACAGCGTCTGATGAATGGGAATTGATTAGAATAAGCGGAAGTAAAAGCCAAGCTGCGAATTGTTTTCGTTAGGTCGTCTCGTGAGCTCATGGTCGAGTGAGTAATGAGTACTCAAACAGTCGGACAATTGAAGCCAGAAAGCGCAAAAAAGGAATCGTCCAGAACCCTTGGCCCGCAGGCTCGTCCGCCAATCAACGGAAGATCGAAATCGTTGGCTTCATTAATAAACGAGCGGGCGGGCGCCCCTCGCCCCAATTCCCATCGGGCGGGATTTGAATTGGAAATCGTGAGAATCGAAGCGGCGGTGCGGAAATCGCCGCTTGCGCGCGAAATTCACGTTCCCCCTGCTCGTCCATCCATTCGGACGAACGAAACGGATCCCGTTCGGTTTGATGAGGGCATCGAGCGGATCGTTTTGCCGCCTAGAGGAGAGGAAGCATTCTTTCGATCATTCCGATCGAGTCAAGGAAGCAAACCATCCAATCCGGGGAGGAAATCCACCCGCCGAACAGAAGGGAACTCGAGTGTTTACTCGTCCGAGTTCAAGCCGCCCGCTTCGCACTCCTCGACGCGCAACGGCGAGCGCGCAGCAGCGATGTTTTCGGTTCGGCAAACAGAAGAAACGGGCGCCGTTTTGTTGCAAAACTCAAGACGGTTCGGGTCGTGCACCCATCTTCGGATTCAAGCAGAAGATTTGGAAGAGTTTGGAATGAAGCAGCCGGTACACGATTTCCCTTCTCTCGTAGCCAGCGGAGCAAAAAACAGGCGCGCAGTTCGAACTCCCAAACGAGAGATCCCTATCGAATCGACGAGCAGCGGGGCGAACGACTCGGGCGTTCGTTTCTCGCGAAAAACAGAATTTTGAAGTGCGCGTTGCAGCCACTCATTACGAGCAAACCGAACGGGGTTGGACGAGCGAAGTGTTCGCACTGACGGTGAAGAGCAACAGAATCTTCCTTCGATCACAAGAAGCAGATCTGAGCCGAACAAATAAGCGCAGATTGAATTCAACTCGTGTGCGCCCTGTTTGGATAAAAAGTTGACCAGACGGGCACACGTTCCTTTCCTTTCTTTGCTCTTGATTGGCCTCCCGCGGTGACTGAAATTGGAAGTCGGCAGAAAAGAGCCGCCCGCGAGAAACCGGAGGGCACAAAGCGGTTTCATCAAACAACAGTGGGGGAAAGTGTGCAAGCGGTCATTCCAGCCATTCAAAGATGACTGTTTTGCCTTTGGAGTCCAGAATCGTTCCCTACAATTCCGCCCCACCCCAACTCTTCAATCGAAACCGTCGCTCGGAAGTAAAACCAAACCACAAGAAGAAAAATCGCAGAAAACTCGTGGAATCGCCGAACCGCAAAGGAATTTCGCCGCCTTTTGCCGCAAACCACTTCCGAAAGGACGTCCTTTCTTTCGGTTCGTGTACGCGAAAGAAGGGAGTGGAGGCCACGCTCGCTTTTGTTTCGCGGAGGAGTGGCCGCCGTCTTTTGTTCTTCCGGCGATCTGCCGCCCGTGAATCGAGGCGCCGAAGGTCACGAATCGTCTTGATCGAAAGTGGCGACGGGATGAATTTTGGGCACTCTTTAGAGAGGCGTTGAACAAAACGACAAGTTAGCAGTTCTTTCTGACGTCCATTAGAGCGGTCGGCAGGAAGAAGGAGGCGATTCACGTACAAGAGAAGATGGAAGTGCAAATGCGCTTTGCAGCCGTCGGTCCGGCAAGCGGGGCGGCGGAATGAATCGACCGCCGCCGCCCGGCCGCCTTTCTTCCCGGCGGTTTGCCCACGCGCGTCCCCAACGGAGAGATCGGCCGCCCGCCGACCGGCCGAGTGGATCGAAGGGCGGCGGTCATGCGGAAGAAGGGAGTGCGGACATTCCCGAACGGACAGGCGAACGAGTGCCTTCAAGGCCGAACGAGCCACCACTCCAACGGAACGAGCAGAAAACCGCTCGTTTGCTCCTCGCCGAGGTCCATCAACCGGCAATCATCGGGCGAAGCTCGTAGCAGGTGGAAGAAAGCGAGTAAAAAGAGAGGTGTGTGCCAACAAGCAAGCGAGCAACTCAAAGAAAGAAACCAACCTTGTCGCCGCATCGTTGCGGCTTTCTCCTCGGTGGTCGACTCGAAGAGCCGCTTGCCGATCCGCTCCAGACGCTCCAAGTACTGCGCGTAGAGAACGCGGTTTTGACTCCACAATTCCTGCAAATCCGAATGGAATCACTCGAAGGACCATTCGGAAGGACGAACGAGAGAATTCGAATCTTCTTCGCCCACCGATCGAATCGCCCCGCTCTCGTAGGCCGCACACACGTCGTAGTAGGCCCTGCAAACCGTCGGATTGATGGAAAGATAGAAGGGAGAATGGAACGAACCGATAGCCGCCGTAAACGGCGTCGAACTTCCGTTGGGTTCGCTCCAGTTCGCTCATGATCGTCCTGAGGTCGTCGGATTGAAGCACGAAATAGACGACAAACTCAACACATAACCGCAAGTTCGCACTGAAAAAAGTCGTTTCAATTCGCGGGATCAACGACTCGAATTGCGAAACGAACGAACAAGCGAGCGGAAAGGCGGGACGAGAGGATTCCGGCGGCTAATTGCGTGGAAACCGAGTGGACACTCCCGAATGCGAGCGGGCGCGTTGCCCGGGGCGTTCGCGAATTCAAAAGTCGTCTTCGAAATGCGCGAGCGAAATGAGCAGTCGGCAGCGAAAAGCCGCTTGCCGGCCGTCGATCGAACGCTCGCGGTTCACACGGGGAGTGCGTGAAGAAACGAACAGCGAGGCGGCCGAATGGCCGCGAAGAACGAAAGAAAGCGAACGGAAAGCTCGCCGATGCCTCCGAACGAGTCGGCGGAATGGCCGCCAGTTGCGCGTTTGCCGGCCGCGGCTCGGTCGACCGCGGCCGTCTGTTCGGCGGGACGGGCGGCCGGCGAAAGAGCGGGCGGACTGCCGATCAGAATGGCGGCAAACGGATGACGTTGACCGAAATGCGGGCGGCTTTGTGCGAACCGAACCGATGGGAACGAGAACGAAAGAAGCTGGGCGAAACCCGAACAATAGGTTTTTATGACCTTCACCTCGCTCATCGCACTCAAATCTGAACGAAGATTGGATTCGCCGGTCAACATCCCGCCTAATCAACCTCCCGCTCGTCCCGCGCATTCCAGTCGCCGACCACCCAGTTTGCTCCCCGTTTCCCCGCTCGATGTTCCCGTCCGCAGGTTTCCGCTCTCCGATCCGTCGGGCGGCCATCAAAGCGGACGGGCGCGCCGCAAACCACTCGAGCGATCGTTCGATCGAAAACAAACCCGAAATCCCGCGGGATCACAAGCACTAACAAACGGAAAGAAGCCTCCGCTTTCGATGCGACCGGGAGGAAAGCGGAGAGTCGTGATCGACGGCAGCCGAAAGCGGCGGAGTATTTCGTTCAGTCGACTTCTCAAACGCCCGATCGGCGGCCAAATGCAGCGAACAATCGAACGGCAACTCGCATTCAACGGTCAACACCCCCGCGAATCACCGCCCAAAATGCCCGCCCGCTCCCACTTCCGCTCCTCGCGGCTTCTCGCGGCTTATTCCCGCTCCGCCCCGCTCCGAGCGAACTCGCCGCCCGTGGCATCGGCGGAGCGGAACGCGCCGGCCGAGCGGAAGTCCAGCAAAAACAAGCCGTCCACTCGTGCACCGACCGATCGGAAGCGAACGCGAAGACTCGATTTCGCCCACGCCTCGACGAGCAAATTGGGCGAGCGGGTGGACGGGGCGGACAAAGCGCTCAATTAGGCGGAGGGGCGGCCGGTGGGTCAAGCGGAAGGCGAGTGGACGCGCGCCTCGACTCCAATGCGGCGAGGTGATTGCGCATTGCGGGCAACAACGAGCAATCAGCAAGGAATTGATGGAAGTCGATAGACGTGAGTGGAAGCGATCGTGAGCACTCATCAAAGCACCTGCTTCTTCTCTGCGCGTTGAAACAACTAGAGGGAGACTGGAGTTCTCGACTTCCTCCAGACATCAATCGAGTCGGGAGTTCGAACCGACGGTCGGATCGTTTTTACTCCGAATTTAATTTCGAGCGCGTGAGAGCGGTACGAACGAGTCGATTTCAATCGACGAGGCGAGCGGGAGGTCGAGGCCAAGCGGAAGAAAAGGGCGGGTGTTGCATTCGGGCGTGTGAACGAAAGAAAAGAGAGCACGTCCGCTGAACACATAAAATCAAGGATGTTGACTTCGAAACCCCCTGACCTCAAGCAGCACTCCACCGTCCTCTTTCCTGTTGAATATTCAACGGTATTTGACGGAAGAAACCGTTTGGGGAAGAGCGGATGTTGCAATCGCCGCCCGGTTTCGACACCCGGCCGGCCAAACGCGAGAGGAAGAAGCGGCCGGAGGATGACGAATCCAATCGAACATTCACCGCAATTGCCGCCCGATTGGCCGCTTCTTCCCGTCTGAAATCAAACGGTTTTCCGGCGGTCGGGATGACACACGTGCACGATGGATGCACTTTATGGAAACGAGAAGAAGCCATTTGGGAGGAACTCGCTAAACGCAATTGTCAGCCAGCTATCGAAGTGATTGAACGTCCACTACAAACAGCTCAGAAGCCGTTCGACGATCGAGTGGAAAACGCGTGTTAATAATTGACTCCCGCTCACTAATCCCCACCGCAGCGAACACAAAAGAAGTGCGGGTGGGTGTTGAACGACGAGCGAGACGATCGGATCAAAGCGGCGGCCGAACGAAAAGAAGGGGCGCTAATCCGGACGAGTCGGCCGGCGGACGTGTGCGCGAATTCCCGCCCGTCAATTGGCCGAGCAAGCACTCATTAGAGCGACTCCAAACTGATTGTGGCCACACGGAACAACGGTTTGATCGACCTCCTTCGAACAGAGCCAAACGAGTGATCGACGCCAACCGCATAGTCCATAGGCGCGTGCCCGTCAACTGCCGATCCCACCGACGAGCCCCGCCCGTCTTTCGGCCGTTGAAACGAAACTCAAACACACGACCGAACGAAACACCCACTCCTTTTCTGGATCGAAACAAAAGAACGAACAGACTCGGTGGTGAATGGTGGGCGAGAACGAAGTGATCTCTTCTTCCGCAGTTCCAAACGATCAATACATATTTTAATCGGTAAACAAAAGTACAAAAACTGAACAGATTTGCGACCTTCAAGACAAGAACTCTCTTGAGCGTTCACCGGACGTTCCACCCGTCGCAGTCGCTGTAGTGCTGGAAGCGATCCAGCTCCATCAGCCGCCGGATGTCCTCGCGGTCCAGCCGAGCGTCCAAGAACTTCAGGTTGCTCGCAATTCGGTCGGGATTCGCCGACTTCGGAATCACGGCGATCTGTTGCCAGTAGGCGAAACCGAGGAGCGTTTGCTGCAAGAAGCGGTCAAGAGGAGCTGCCGATGGGAAGAACTCACTTCGACGCTCAGCCCGTGCTTCTTGGCGACGGCCAGGAGGTCGGGCTCCGCGTACAACGAGCGCGAGTGCTTCGCCAGCGAGGTATGTGCCTGCAATCACTCACGATCACAAACGGTACGAGGAGAAAAGGACGTACTTGGAATTGGATGCCCTTCTTTCGGCAGTAGTCGAGGAGTTCCGGCCGCGTCAAATGAGGGTGGAATTCGCATTGATTGACCGTCTAAACACAAAGGAGTGATGGGAAGGGAAAGAGCAACATACCGGCAGTCGGTGTCCGTCGTCCAGCAGCTGGTCGATGTGCTGGGGCTCGAAGTTGGACACGCCGATCGAGCGGATTTTGCCCGCATCTGCAGCGACCATTGATCAGAGAAGTCATCAACAAATGAATGGACGGCACCTTGGAAGTCCTCCAGCACTCCGTAGGCGGTCGAACGATCCGCTCGATTCCGCTTGCTACCGTCGCTTTGGCCCCAGTTCTTCGGGTAGTGGACGAGGACGAGGTCGAGGTAGCTGCAGCACACGAGTCTTCAAGAAAAGTGTTCAGTGGACTCACTCCGTTCGCAGAGCCGCCAGCGAGTCCTCGATCATTCGACTCGTGCTCTCGGCGACGTCCGCTCCGGAGATGTTCGCCTTTGTTTCGATGAAGATCTCCTCGCGCTTGAGGTCGTGCTTCGGCAGGTACTTCTGCAAGCGGCGAGCAACAATCAACAGTTGAACAGAAGCGAACGATCAACGAACTCACCTCGAACGCCGCTCCCAACTCGCGTTCATTTCGGTAGAATTTGGCGGTGTCGAAGAGACGGTAGCCGGCGGTCAGAGCGGCGTCCACGGCGACGTCGGCCGTCTTCTGGTCGAAGATCCCGTACGTTCCGAGACCAAGCAGGGGCATCGAGTACTCGTCGTTCAGCTTTGCGGTCTTCCCACGCGCTCCACTCATTTCGAAGCTTGAGGGATTGAGTGGACGTGGGAACCTTGGACAAGAACGGAGAGGATGAACAACAACTTGTTTACTTGAAACAGAGCGAGTGCGAGCGGAGTGTCCGACTATCGATTGCGACCGACGGAACGCTTCTGCCCCTCGGTTTCGCTCGCTCGCCCGCTTTCCGCTCTTCCCTCCGTTTATTCGACGGTTTCCACCATCAATCAAGAGGAGCAGGATGGATTTCGGAGCGGTTGAATGTCGAAAGTGTTGCTCGAAGAACGCCCAAGCAGTCGGCTCCATACTCTACCCGTTTTCCTCTTGTTTTACTCCAAATTCATCCGATTTCCGAGTGGCCTAATGCGGGGATCTCGTGCGTGTTCATGCGCGTTGTCGAGAGATTTCCCGCATTCTTCGTTCTTCTTGCAGGTTTCTGCATTCCCTTCCGTCCATCCACCGCAATGGTCGTCGACAAAAAGGAGGAGACGCGCGAGAAGAAGCAGGCGAATCCGATGCGCGAGCTGAAGATCCAGAAGCTCTGCCTGAACATCTGCGTGGGCGAGTCGGGCGATCGGCTGACCCGTGCGGCCAAGGTTCGTCCCCTCCCCTCTTCTTTCTGATCCTCGGTTTGCAGGTGCTGGAGCAGCTGACCGGCCAGACGCCCGTCTTCTCCAAGGCGCGCTACACGGTCCGCTCGTTCGGCATCCGCCGTAACGAGAAGATCGCCGTCCACTGCACGGTGCGCGGCGCCAAGGCCGAGGAGATCATCGACCGCGGCCTCAAGGTTCGTCCGCCCGTCCGTCCACTCCTCTCGTTCATCCTCCTCGTGTGTTCAGGTGAAGGAGTACGAGCTGTACCGCGAGAACTTCTCCGAGCAGGGCAGCTTCGGCTTCGGCATCCAGGAGCACATCGACCTGGGTCTGAAGTACGACCCGGGCATCGGCATCTACGGCATGGACTTCTACGTGGTGCTGGACCGCGCCGGCCGCCGCGTCGCCAAACGCCGCCGCGCCAAGGGCCGCGTCGGCATCGCGCACCGCGTCAACAAGGAGGAGGCCGTCAAGTGGTTCCAGCAGAAGGTGGGCCGAAATGAAGCTCGATCACTCATGCTCTCCTTCCTTTCTTTCAGTTCGACGGCGTGATCCTGCCGCCCAAGCCCAAGGAGGCGCGCAAGTCGACCTTCCGCCGCAAGAAGTGAGCGCGCGGCCGTTTGTTGTTGTTCGTTTGAAGAAATAAAGTTGTTAATGTTGGTCGTCGGCGATCGAACGAATTTGTTGCGGTCATTCGGATACTTCTTTGCTGAAAAGAGGGGGTTCTCGCTTGCCTTCAGTCGTCCAGGCGGGTTGCCATGGGCGCAGTTCGCCTTTCCTGCAATTAGTCATCCAACCGTTCATTTCCTCCACCTTGTTCGGGAGAAAGGCTGGAAGTTGAAAGAATTTAAACCCACCAAACGATCCTCTTTGCTCTCTTCGCGTCGATTTGCAAGCAGTCTCATTTGAACGTGTTACTTCCGTCTTCATCGTGCCGCTCCGCTCGTGCCTTTGCGATCTTCCGCTGCATCATTGCCGTCTTTCAGCTCTCTCCCGATCCCAGCGGCAAAATGGAGGAACGTGCGGACGGCGTGTTCTTCTCGTTGGCGTCCAACCTGGAGGGCGGCGTGCCCGAGTTGTTCGACCTGATGTTCGGCTTCCTCGCGCGCAAGACCGACTTCTTCACGGGCGCCACCGTCGACGAGGCGCGCGCCATCGTGCTCAAGGCCTTCGAGAAGCACGCCGGGAGTGCCGAGAAGGTGAGTCCATTTTGCTTGAACTCGTGTGGGGGAACATCCTTGCAAGCACTCGGTTATTGCGAATTGATCTCATCTTCCGGTGATTCATTTGTTCGTTCAGGAACGCGAAGAGAAACGCCGCCGTCGCGAAGCCGAAGAGAAGCGCCTGAAGCAACAGCGCGAGCAGCAGAAGCAGAAGGAGGAAGAAGCGATCAAGGCGTGAGTCCTTTCAATCCTCTTCCGTTGATTTCTTCGCGTTGCAGGGCCGCTGCGGAGCCGCCGAAGCCGATGCCCGAGCCGCCGGCCTCGTCGTCGGCCAAAGCGGAGGGCGGCGAGGGTGACAAGGCGGCGGGCGAGGAGGAGAACGAGGACGAGAAGGGGAAGCTGCAGCCGAACGCGAGCAACGGCTGCGACCTGCCGAACTACTCGTGGACCCAAACGCTGAAAGAAATCGAGGTTCGTCCCCTCCTCCCTTTTGATTTCCACTCGTCGTTTGCAGGTGCACGTCCCGTTGCGTGCGGGCGTGCCGCTCAACTCGCGCGACGTCGTGGCGGAGATCACGCGCACTCACTTGAAGGTGGGCGTCCGCGGGAAACCGCCGATCCTCGACGGCGACCTGCCGGACGAGATCAAAGTCGAGGAGTCGTTGTGGGTGCTCGAGGGCAAAAAGGACGTCGTCCTCACGCTCCACAAGGTTTGTTCCAGAGTTCAGTCTATCGCTCTTGCTCGCAAACTATCGCTTCAATCCATCAATTATGCAGCGTGTTGCAGGTGAAAGATCAGCAGTGGTGGAGCCGCCTGATGCAGAGCGACCCGGAGATCAACACCCGCAAGGTGCAGCCGGAGAACTCGAAGCTCTCCGATCTGGAGGGCGAGACGCGTGCCATGGTCGAGAAGATGATGTACGACCAGCGGCAGAAGGAGATGGGACTGCCGACGTCGGAGGAGAAAAAGAAGCAGGAGATCTTGCAGAAGTAAGTCCTTGGTCTTCTCCGTCCATTTATTCCTCGCTTTGCTTCCAGGTTCATGGCCCAACATCCCGTGAGTCCTCTTCTTGATTTCTTCCCCCTTCACTCCGTTCAATCCACTCGTTTGCAGGAGATGGACTTCTCGAACGCGAAGATCTCGTGATCGCTGAACGGCCGTCGATTCCGCGCGTTCACTTGCCTCCCGTCCATCCCTCTCATCTCCTCCAACCGCTGCGTCTCTCTTGTGTTGTTCATCGTTCGAGTGCGGATAAACGTTGGCTAAGCGTTCACTTGTTCTTGGAGCGGAAGGAATCTTTCTTGTCTCGCCGGCCATTTAACAACAAACTTTATTCGTGCGATTAAATAGACGGTTAAACAAAAACGGGTCGATCAGAACACACTAACGTTTTGTCGCTGCACTAAACGAGCAAAATACGGTGAGTTGATTAGCAAAAGTGATTCGGGAGACGGCCTTCGAGCAACACAATCGACCGAAATAACCAAATAGACGCCAAGAACGGAAGGAGGGAGAGGGGTTGGGATCAGAAGGTCTTGCAGTAGTTCTTCGCGGGGTTCATCTTCACGTCCTGGGAGCCGTCCACGCGCATGATCAGCATGTTGCTCTCGCGCTCCTCGATCTTCCCGACCTTGCCGTCGTCCGGGCCGAAGATCACGCGCGCCTGAACACATGCGAAAGATCAAACATCTCTTTCTTCTCGACAGTGGACTCACGCGATCGCCCTCCACCGGCTGCACGGGCTCCACGTCGGTGCGCGGGACCGTCCGCTCGGCGCCCTTCGCACTGAACTCGAGGTCCTCGAAGTACAACTCGATGGCGTTCTGGGCGTCGCGCACGGAGCCCTCCATGCCGCGGATCTCCTCGTCCTCGCAGGTGGGCAACACGCGGACGAGCAGGTCAGCGACCACCCACTCGCCCTTGCGGAGGAACGAGTCCGCTGAAAATGAGGGAGTGTTCAGGGGAGTGGGTGGACGGGGGATGCTTACAGGCTTCAGCGATGGGCGCCGTCGAGCGGGGCGCCGGCGGGCGGGCGAAACTCGCGGAGTCGTTGACCGACTCGTAGCCCGAGCGGGAGTACGGGCTCTTGCCGTACGAGAAGTCGTGATGGCTGCCGGCCGACGGCGTGGGCGCGTTCATGTACGACTGGCCTGCAAGCGGGCGATCAACCGAGCAATTCTCTTCCTCGAACACCCACCGGCTTCGGAGTACGCGTGCGGAGTGCGCCCGAATTTGTTGATTTCGACCTCCTCCTCGTCGTCCTCCTCGTCCTCGTGCATCACCGAGCGGGCGGGAGTGGCCGCCACGTTCGACGGGTCCCACGTGTTCGAGTACTGCGGCGTGCGGCCGCCGTCCGTGTGCGCGGGCGTCATCGCGCCGTAGTGAGGAGTGCGACCGCCTGAACGAGCACGATCTCCATCGTTTGTTCTCGCGGAACAAACCTCCAAACGAGTCGTGCATCGGCGTCTGCGCGCCCGCTCCGTACATGGGCGTTTGGGAGCCGGCGCCGTAGAGCGGCGTGCGGCCCATCCGGTCGGCGGCGCTCGGCGTTCGGCTGCCCGCCCCGAACGGCGCGGCCGACGGGCGGGCGGACGTCGACGAGGGGGCGCCCACGATGTCCACGCGCGAACGGTCCACACTGATCGTCTAAAACGAGTGGGGAGATCGTGGGGAATGAGCGCCTGAAACAAACCTTCGGCTGGGCGTGGAGCTCCACGCGGACGGTCGTTTCGGTCGCGTCCTTCGCCATTCCCAGGTACCCTGAACGATGAAAGAAGTAAGCGGGTAGATGAAAGAAGAATATTGAATCTGCCCGCTCATCCCGTGTTTTCCTTCGCTCAACTCGCCTTTCATCGGTCCCTGCTTGATGCGCACCGTCTTGCCGATGATGGACGTGTCGCGGCGAGGTCCCTGGTTCCCGCCGCCGCGCATCCCGCCGCCCCCGCCGAACATCCGGCCGTTCTGCGAGAAGGAGGATGAGTGGACCGAGGGCGTCTGCATCGGGGCGGGGCCGCCGCCCATCGCGTGCCGCGGACTCATGAGGCCGTTCATCATCATCGACGCTGCAATCCAAGAGATCAGCGGGAGGAAGCAGTGGATGGACCGACCGGTGGGATTCTCGGCGGCCATCGGCGCGTTGGAGGCGCCCAGCAGCGTGACCTGCTTGTTGCGGCACACGAACATGCCCGAGTTCTGCGTGTATTTGCGGGAGTAGGCGAACACCGCGTTCCGGTAGATGTATTTGATCTCCCCGACCCGCTCGTCGTCCCCGTCGCGGAAACCTCGCTGCAGACAGACGAATGAACGAGTGATCTCCTTTCCGCCTACTCACCTGCAGCGAATCGTTGATCTTCACGCGGTCGCCGGCTTGGATCGTGTTGCCGGCGGCGTCGAAGGCCTTGGCCATCCGCATTTGGCGGGGCTGGATGCTGATGGCCTTCACGCGGACGACGTTGCCCTGCGTGTTGAGGACCTCCACGTACTCCCGCTCCAACCGAATGATCACGCCCACGTTGTCGGCGTCCAGCGAGACGAGGTCGTGGAACTGGAACTGCCCCAGCTGGTCCACGCCCGTCGACACCTGTGCGTCGAGACGGACGTCGTACAAGCGGACGCTCATCTGCAAACAACCTCGTTACACGTGGAAGAAAGGAGGCCGTACGTGGTCCAGGTTGAGGTCCGAAATGACCACAACGACGTTCCCCTCGACGCTCACGACGCTGCCGGTCATGCCCTCGAACTTGCCGCCCGTGATGCGCACGTGGTCGCCGGGCTTGAAGAACTTCCGCAGCTCGGCCGGATTGAATTTCAGCGGCTTCTGCAATCCTTTCGGTCAATCGATCGAGGCGAGATGAAGAACGAACCTTGAGGTCCTCGTGATCGGGCAGCATCACGATCCCGTCCTTCTCCACCGACTGGACGGTTCCGCGCAGGTTCATGAGCTCGCCCTCGGCCACTTCGACCACGTCGCCCACCACGAACACGTTCAGGTCGTCCTTGATCTTCGTCTTTGCGACTGGAGCGGCGGAAACAGGGGATGAGCACAAGGAGATTCGGGAGAGGACTCACGTTCTTTGAGGAATTCGGGATCGGTGGTCGGCTTGTCGTGGAAGTGCTTCAGCTCCTCCATCGTCGGGTGGATGTTCTCGTCCGTCTAAACGACCGACAGATCCCTTCCATCCTCCTTCTCGAGCCACTCACCACCGAAGTCAGAGGGAAGACCTTGTAGAGCAACCCCCGGCGGTAGCGATTGCCCTCGCACATGACGAAGTCGCCGTCCGACGAGGTGTCCGCGCCGAGCTCGCGGATTTTGTCCAAATCGAAGGGGGCGGCCGGCGGGCGGCTGCGGGCCGACTTGCGGTTGATCGCCTTCTTGAAGGAGGACAGCTCGTCGTCGTTGTACTCTTCGTCGTCGTTCTGGTTCTAAATCGAGCGAATGATTGCAGGAATGAGGAAAGAGCAATTAAATCAACGCCCAAGACTCACATCGCGCATGAATCCCCGCTTCTTCTTGTAGTCGATGCGGGGCAGGAGGCGGAGGCAGACTTGGTTCTGGGCGACGTCCACCCAGTCGACTTGGGCGAGGTCGTTCTTGTACATCGAGCGGGTGACGCGGACGTAGTCGTCGGTCTTCAGGTTGGGCACCTTCTTGACCACCTTGAGCGTGTCGACCATTTGATCGATGGGGACCATCTGGAAACGAGGAGGTGTAATGAGCAGTGGGCAGCCGTTCGGTGCTCACCTTCACTTCGTACGGGTTGATGGCCTGGATGCCGTCGATCAGGCGCTCGACGTACGCCTTCTTGCGCGCCTCCACGTAGAGCATCCCTTTGAGGTTGTCCTTGCAGATGACCGAGGCGATGTTCAGCGGCTAGAAGCGAGCGAAGCTCACGGACGAAGAAGGGGAAACAAACCTCGTCCGTGTTGGAAGCCGCGATGCAACGCCGCAGCAGCTGGAGCGTGATCGCGCGCTCTTGTCCCTCGCGCACTTTGATGATCCACAGGTTGGGGTCCTTGGTGGTCGGGAGGAGGGAGTTCTGCGAGATCGAGTCGAACATCTCGTCGTTCACCGTCCGCCCGACGTACGACTCCTGCGCGTGCTTCGCCTCGAAGTAGCGGCCCATCTCCTCTTCGGTCATGTTCCTGAACACGCCGTTGAATGCGGAAGATCCTCGTCGGCTTACGCCAAGCGATTCCGTTGGGAGTGCGGGTGCTGCCGGCTGAGCGCCTCCTGCTCGCGGATCGCCCGCTCGGCGAGCCGCCGCTCCGCCGGATCGACCATGATGTCGTCGTCCGCGTAGTCGACATCCTCGTCCTCCTCGTCGTCGTCCACCTCCACGTCGTCCTGGATGAAGTCGTGGACGGTGCGGCGCTGCAAACGATTCGAATCAAAGGAAGGAGACTGTCGGAGGAGAACTCACGCGTTTCTTCGGGGCTCGCTTCTTCCGCGGGGCTTCCTCCTCCTCCTCGCCCGAAGACTCCTCTTCTTCCTCCTCTTCGTCCTCCGACTCGTCCTCCTCGTCGTCGGACACGACCGTCCGCTTCTTCGCCTTCTTGCCGCTGGACTCGGCCGGCGGGGGCGCGTCATCGTCCGAGTCATCGGAATCGACTTGCCGCCGCTTCCGCGAGGATTTCTGCGGGCCGACGTCCTCCTCCTCGTCCTCGTCGTTGCGCGGCGACTGCTGGACGTCTTCCTCTTCCATCTGCAAGCAACACGCGAGAAGTCGAGGAGAATCCAATCGATCGATCGAAACTCACCTCTTCGCGCGCGTCGCCCACGCTCTCGTCTTCGCTGGACGACATCTTCGATTCGGTTCGGAGGGAAGGCGGAGGAATCGACGCACTAAACGCGAATCGACGAACACACGATCGAATCCTCTCGTTTCAAAACAGCGGCGTCTGTCCGGAGCGAGCGTCCGACCGGCGACCGGCGATGCCGAAAGCCGGACGAGGAGTGAGAACGGAGTGCCTTTCGATCGATTTTCTTAATTCGACGGAGTTCCTCGAATATCCACTCGTTTGTCGAAGAGGATTCTTCTGCCTGTTGGGATCATGTTGACGGGGAACGTGGAAGTTGTGGGTGGAGGGCGAAAGACCAGTCGGTTTACACGAAACGATCGGACTTGTCGGGTTTGTGTGAAGCAGAGAGATTCAAGGCGGCGAGTGCAACGAGACATCTGAATTCTCAGTTTTTATGGACGAGACGCTTATTTCAATTGTTACTTTGCCTTTTCATTCAGGATAGTTAAACGACTTCTCCTTTTTTATTCTCGGGCTTTAACAACCATCTCTTCGCACTCGTCAATTTGTCCCATCGAAAGACTGTCGCCGTCCATAAAACTCGTCCAAATCAACGGTTTATTCTCTCCGCAACAAACGAATAAAATTCTGAACCCGACGGACACACACGTCGATCGAACAGTTCGAGTGATAAGCCGGCGGAATCACTGCGACTTGACGGCCTTTTCGCTCTTGTTCTGATGCGCCACGTACTTCTTACCGCCTTTGGCAAAGTAGGATTGGTAGTAGAAGCGGATCCACAGGACCAGGTACGTCCACATCATGAACTGGCCGAGGAAGAGGCCGTACGGCGTGGCCGCCACCTTCTGGCCGGTCGCCAGCATCCATTGCGCGTGGAACATCCACACGATCGTGATGATGAACTGCAAGCGGGTGGTTAAGCAGAGTTCGTTGGAGGTCGTCGGGGGGCCAAACAGAAGAAAAGAGCAGCAAGCGGCATCAACCAACTAATCTCCCAACGCAAAAGTACTCGCCTGAATCATCTGCGAAGTGGTGATCGTCTGGGCGATCCACGGCGCGATTCGCACGTGCATCGCGCGAAGTCCGTAGTAGCTGCAATCAGCGCGAGCTATGGTCGACACACTCACTTCTTCCGCTCACCTGTACATGGCGAAATGGATGATGTAGTTCATCCACACGACCCACACCATGTACGCGTTGTCCATGTAGAACGTGTGGAAGGCGAAGTAGCCGGTCAGGGCGTGATGGTACCTGCAGCTCTTCAAATAAGATCTAACAGTCGACTGCCCACTCACCAGTGCATCAGCATGAGCGGCTTCTTGCGCAGCACGATGAAGAACGTGTCCACGAACTCGGGGATCTTCGAGACGATCCACAGGAAGCACCAGTAGCCGGACGTGCGGTCCGTTTGGATCTCGCTGATGTGCGTGTACGTGTCTGCAAACACCAGCCGTCAACCTTCCTTTCTGTCGACCACATACGTTGGATGCCGTGCTTGCTGATCACCCGGAGGAAGGCGGGCGTCGTGAAGAGGAAGCCGAGCAGCGAGAAGATCGCGAGGAACGCGTTCCACAGGATCAACGGCGTGACCAAGTCGAACGGCTTGCGGTCCCGCTGAACCCACTTGATCGAGAAGATCGCGACCACGTAGAAGGCGACCGCCTTGAAGAGGAACGGCTGGTGCTCCACGAGCCACTGCTTGGACTCCTCGTAGTCGTAGTCCCGGAAGAAGATCCCCAGTGAGGCGGCCATCTCGACGGAGTGGAGGGCTGAAAGCGGGCACTCATGCAAATCCGAGGAAGCGTGTTCAATGCGGAACTCTTTGCGATTAAAATTCGCGGAAAGAAAAGCGTATCGAATGGAAGAATGCCGAGTGAACTGCAGCGGAGGTCGAAAGAAGAACGACGGCCCGAAGTGGAGTGATAACACCCGATTTCCCTCTTCTTCTTCGCCTTCTTATCGCTCGAATTCACTTACGAGTGGACCGCCTCTCCGCCTGAAGATCACCCCATTCGGTTCTTCGTTCGGGAGGAGCAAAAGTCAGAGAACGCCGAGGGACACCGGCGTCTGGTTCATACAGAAAACAAGATGCGTAGCTCGAGTGCCGTCATTCGATCCATTGCACAAGGCACTCAATAGCCCGGATGTGATTGCTGCGTGTTTGCCGACCGTCCTCTTGATTTTAACTCCTGGTCCATCGCTCAGAACCCGCTCGTTCGTCTGATTGACGGGTGTTTCTGGAAGCGCGACGTTGTTCGCTTAGCACGAGAACTTGCGAGTGATAAGCGGCGTGAACGTTGCGTTCCCCCGGCGCCGCCTTCACATGAATCTCGAATGCAAACAAGCGGGAAGACGATCGACGTTCGAAACATCAAGGGGATTGAGAACGAGGAAGTGGGTCGTCTTTATCGCCTTCTTTGGGCAGGGATTAATCTTTGAAGTACGTGATTTTCTTTTCTTTGCTCGGTCGCTAACTGCCAGCTCGTAAAGGCTTCGCTCGCTCAATTAGCACTGTTGGCCGTTGGACTGTTCTGCCCTGCAGCGTTTACGATCGGTTCATTCAAATGCACTTTTGCTGAGATTATTGATGCACTCGTGTCCAAACAAGGAGTTTATTCTGTAGTTTACTCGTGGAACCCCGTCGATGGGGTTGCGTGACCCACTTGCTGCACATTGGATTCCGCTTTCATTGTTCCCGTTCGCCTCAACGGTCGAACGATTCGGGGCAGTCGGCCGTTAACCTCGGCGTTCAATTGGCTTCCGGCGAACGAACGTGAAAGGGAACGGATGCAGGGAATATTAGCAGGAGCAACGAACCGGCAATTCGGTCAAACTCCGCTGTTTATAGAGAACGTTGAAGTTTCTATGGGAACATGCGGTAGGTCCACTGCAATTCAACAAGCGGACGCCTTCAAGAAGGGGGCGCAAATCAATCCAAAGTAGATTGTATTCATGGGCTCTCTCCTGCAGTCCCAGCCGATTTTACCGTCTTTCCGTCAACCTCACTTCGGTCCATTCGTAATGTCCGCAAGCTCTTCCGCTTTTGTGCCTCCGCTCGTTTGCAACCGCGAGTCGATCGCCCACGTGCCGCTTGTTCCGTCCGCAACGAAGCCGATCGACCGACTTTCCGCCTCCAGTGGCGTCATCCCGCTTGCAATCGGACGGATTTCCGTGCGGATTCCCTCCAGTCGATCCTCCGCCCACCGGCCGGCAATTAGCGGCGGTCCGCCCTCGCACCGTTGCGCTCCGTTTCGTCCATTCGGCACGTGCAACACGCGACGAACGGCCCACTTACACGCGCGGATTTAAATCGACGACAAACGGCGTTCTTCATTCGCACTTGAGTTCGAACTGAACGCTGACCCTTTGCCGACAGTTGCCCTCTATCGCCTTCCTTCGATCAACATGCGCTCCATCCGAATGCTGTTCTTTCTTTCCGTCTTCCTTTTGGCGTCGATGGCCGCCGCCCACTTCGCGCAGATCAAAGGCGCCAAGACGTTGAGCTTCGTGGAACCGATCCAGCCGGTTGAGGTCCTCTACGGTGGGCAGAAACGAGTGAGTTCGAACGGGCAGGAGCGGTTCAACGAGGAAAACGACGGGGTTCTCGGTGGTTGAAAGCTAGCAACTTCTCTCTGCTCACGTTTTGTTTCAAGCCGCCTTGTTTTGCTCCAAATTCACCCCCAAACAAGCGGCCGTCTTTTGTGTAACCGCCGCTCCTTTCGTGCGTTCTTCGAGTGATCACATCTCCCGTTCGTTCGGTTGGTGCCACTCTGTCTGGGACGCACAGTCGGGCGGAGGCGGCGGAATGCTCGAGAACGCCGACCGAAGAGCGGAAGTGATCGACGACTTCCGTTCGTCATGTTTCTGTCGCCGCCGTGCTCGTCGTGTTCCGATCGTCGAGTGTAATCGAACGGGAACGTTGCAAGACGATCTCGTGATTCCGTTTGCACAGAAGACGGAAACTTGTTGCAACACGAAAATGATTGAAGACGGCCTCAATTGACTCCGTTTCTTTCAGTCGTTCCCCTTCCGCCAGAAGCGCTCGGCGGTTCGCGGCCACTCGCGCGGCCGTCGACAAGCGGGCAGCGCGCTCAGCGGTGGTGCACCCGACGTTTTTCGCTTCAAGGACGTCCGCCATTGATCGGTGGGCTGACCGCGAATGATTCGAGTTGGCGATGGCGAGTGCTTTTCTTCTTGCTGGACATTACCTCCTGCTGTCTTTCTTTTGGTGTTGGTGTTGCTGAATGAACTGGATTGGCATTTACGTGTTTTGTGCGGTATCGCAACTGTCGAGCTCGGAGCACGTGAAAAGCAAGAACGAATAGGGAGGCGGAGCCTCTGCGGTTCTCTCGCTTGGACGAGCGAAGAACACAACCATCAACGGAAAGCGATCGATTACGAAAAGCGAGCGGGCGGGAGTGAAAACAAACGAGTGTGACTGATCGGATGAAAATGGACGACAACCGGAAACGTCCGAACAGCCGAAGAAAGACGGGCGTTTACAGCGTTCGGAGACCGCCCACTCTTCTTGCAGCAGCGGTTGGAACGCTTGTAGACGTGCAAAAAGTTGCATAAAAAGCGGAGGACCGTAGAAAGAACGTGAGCGGGCGGTTTGGTCGACAAGAACTCACTGCCTATCTCTTGAAAGCATTTGGCTCGTCCAGCTGTGGTTCTTGCTCGGCCGCTTTCTTCCACCAAAATGTTGTCACCGATCTCTTCTTCCTTCTCCCTCATGTTCCTGTTTGTGCTCTCAACACGGACGACAGCCGACCCGATCCCGCACACGGACCACTCGAAGTTGTTCCTGCTCTCGAAACTCGCCTTCAACTTCCTCGACACGAACGGCGACGGGAAGCTGTCGACGGCCGAAATGGACGCCGTCCGAGACTTCCCCGTCAACGGGATGATGCTCGGCAAGACGAAGCAGGACGTGAAGCGAGTGAGCGACTCGATGGACCTGAACAGTTGAGTTTCCTGCTGGATTCCGTTGACTGATCGCTCGTTCGTGCAGAGAACAACTACATCGAAGAGGCGGAATTCGTGCAGTTCGACTCGTGGCTGCCGGTTTTCATCAACGGCCGCCCGAAGTCGCCCGTCCACCTGCGAGATCTCCAGCGCTACGGGCAGGGCGGGAACTCCATCGGCTACTCGCAGTTGGATCGGAATCGGGACGGAGTGATCGACCCCAAAGGTTCGCTTTTGTCCTACTGTTTCCATTCGTCCATCCCTTTCGTTTAGAACTGACCATCGCCCGCTGAACGAACACTGACAACGATTTTTTGGATCGAAATCCTTTGTAAATATTTGCTGTTTGCCGCAATTTCCATGTGGTAGACAGAATAAACCCACTAAAGACCTCCCACAATTGAATGTGACCGACCGAACTGCTCGATGTGTGTCAAGTCGTCTTCTTCGAAACGTCTCGGGTCGTTGGCCATTCTACCGTCTTCTTTTTTGCCCCGACGTTCGCAAAATTCCAGAGAAGACCTCAAACCTACCCCAAGAGATCAAAAATCACGTTGTCGTTTGTTTAATCGCTTCCCGGCCATTCGGACGATCGGATTGCTACCGGCGGCCGTGAATTCGACCGACTTCCTCGCCGTCCTCCTCGTTTGTTGCGACCGGAACTTGCCGTCGACCGCGAAGAGCGAAATAAACAAAAAACGTCCTCTCTGTTGAAGGCGGCCGCCAATTGCACGAAGCTCGCGGTCGATCGAAATCGAGAGCAAAAGTAAACAGTCGACGGACGGCGACGGGCTGACTTTTGGTTCGTGATCTCCGCAGTCACTCGAGAATTGCAAACGCGGAGTCGATTGGCTGCTGGGTTCTTTCTCGCTTGCTCGCAGCTGGTAGGGAACGACAAAACGGTAACTTCGGATAGAACCTGCAAACTGGCATCCTTGGACGCCTCAGCCACCGCTCCTTCTTTCCTTACTGTGGGCCACCCAGGAAAACCCACCTTTTGTTTCCTTCAATGACTAAACGACCTCCCGTTCTTCTTTTGTTTACGCTCCGAGATCATCCGCTCTCCTCGCCCTTGATCGAACGCTCGCCCCCGACCGATCAAACAGAAGTGACCGCGCGCGTGAGTCAAAAGTCACGAGCTCCTCGTGGGCCAAGTGTTGGACGAACAACGGGGTGACTCATCCGCCCATTCTTCCCGCGAGTAATCAGAAAGCGGCAGTTGGATCGCTTCCGCCAACAAACAAATCGGATTTCGCACGTTCGCCTTCCGGCCGACCGCCCGCCCGCTCGGAGATCAACGAACAGCCGAGCGGCCGGGCGGGCGGGCGGCGAGGTGAGTAATCCACTGGCCGCTTCCCTTCCTTCCTTTCGGTTATAAATAAGCAGGAAGAAGACAGCGGACGCCAAGGTCATTTCTCGCTTCTTTCGTTCTTTTTCTCCGCCTAGTCAGCGGTTTGTTTCCGCTCTTACCGACACGAAAGAAGCCGTCTGCCGACCGTTGACGCCAAACTCATTCCAACTCTCCTGTTTCTCGTTTGTGTATGCGGGTTGCTTGACGAAAGGATGGTGACGAGGTGGGAAGAAGTGGGCGATCAACGAGCAGTCGACGAGTTTCCGGCGTCTTCCGCACTCTCATTAACCTCCTCCCGTCGATGAGCAATGAGGGCACCGGAAGGGGAAAATGCGGGTCGTCTTCTTCGTTTCTTTTGCTTGCAGTATAAAACGAGCAGCGTTCGTTTGCTACCGTTCTTGCCTGCTCGTTTATTTCTTGCGTTGTCGCTCACGAGTCCACGATTACTCCAACTACCTCTTGCGTTTCGGAGCGGAGAGCCGAAAGATCGAAGATTTATTCCCTCCTTTCTTCGTTCTGCTTCGCTCGTTTGACGTCCGCCGATCGACGGCCGTCGTTTCTGCTCGGCGACAGGCAGGCGGGCGGCCTTTGACGTGCCCGAACGCCCGAAAGCGAGCGGTGAGTGCCGAAAGAACACAAACAAACGAGCGAGCGAGCGGGACAGTTGGGCGTGAAGTCGGGGCAAAACACTCCAAAGGGCGGCTGTTCCTCCTCCTTCGTTCGAGTTTTCCGCCTATTTCGGGCCGCCGCGTTCACGAGTCGAGTGGCCGAGCGGGCGTGAGGGGCGGGGCGCAGGCGGAGGGGAAGACAAGCACGAGCAACGAGATCAGCGAAAGGAGCGAAGTCCAGCCGGAGATCACGAGTCGTCGAACGTTTGGCTCCGCTCCGTTCTTTTCTTGTTTTCCACTTGAATCCTCGAGCTTTCGCCCGTTCGGCCGCTGTTTGTTCGGAGATCCACTTGAAGGCGATCTTTAAAGAAAATCCACTTATTTATTCGATTGTGCGCATGTTCGCCCTCTAGCGGCATTGAGAAGGGATAGAAACGACCAGCATCTGGCCAACTTCATGTTGCTTTGCACTTCCCGTTGATCACTTTGCGCCTGCCTCCCCGCGGACACGAACACAAATCAAACGAACGAAGGAGATGGAAGACGTTGCGTGTGCTCGTTTGGTTGATTGATTTACGAGCCCCTCGCACTTTCCGTCGCTCGTTCGTTCGCTTCTTCGAGTGCCGTCTGTTGCCCGATCGGCCGTCCACCGGGCGGTCGAGGGAACGAGCGGCGGGATGATCCAACTGCCGCCCGTTTCTCTCGTTGGTCGATCGGTTGGTGCTCGAAAAACGTTCATTCTCGCTCTCTCTTTCAACACGGAAGTTTTACATGCGTTCCCCGCGATCTCATCGACCGTTCGATCCGTTCACACACCGCTTCTTTCAGTTAAGACCACCGAAAAGAAGTGAACACAACGACCATGGGCGGAGGTCAGACACTCCGCATTTCTCTCCTCCTCCTGTGCCTCGTGCACTTGGGGTTGAGCGCTGCCGTAAGGGCTCTCACCCTCTTCTTTTCACTCCTCCAGTCGCTGCAGATCCAAAAGCGGGCCACCACGACGGCGTTGCGCGAGGGCTGCTTCCCGCGGCCCGGCGAGAAGACCGGCTGCCGGTGCACCACGAAGGACCCGAACGGCCACGACGTGACCAAAATCCTCGAGACGGACGCCGAGTGCGCGATCAAGCACGACCCGCAGCAAATCGACAACAAAAAGGCGGTCCTCGAGGAGCTGAAGGTGCGGGAAACAAGTGGCTGATGATCAACGCTTGCCCGCCTTGCAGACGGACGTCGCCAACCTGAAGGACGGCTGCTACCCGCGCCCCTCGAACATCGGCTGCCGCTGCACCGAGAAGGACGCCGACGGCCACGACGTCGCGAAGATCTACGAGACCGACGCCGAGTGCCGCACGGACGCCGAGCCGGTCGAACGCAAGAAGCGCGACGAGGAGGCCGTCGGCCATCACGAGGGCGAGTAGCAGAAAAGACGACCATCATTCATTTGAGCACTTGCAGGCGATGGCCACGACCACAGCGACAAGAAGCTGGTCGGCGAGAAGACCACCCCCCCCACGGAGCG
>JAMPIO010000243.1:0-138506 GCA_024699865.1 Aphelenchoides fujianensis
GCTTGGCGCGGCGGCCGCACGCGTGCAGGACTCCCCAGCAATTCTCGCAGAAGTACTGGAGACACTCGGGCGACGGGCAGAAGAAGGGCGCCACGCGCTGGTCGCTCAGCTCGCCGTGGCACTCGTCGCAGCGCTGGTCGTCCAGCACGTAGGGCTTCACCTCGACCTGCAAGCAGACGGGCGCTGTTGGAAGTGAAGGAGTAGCGACTCACGATGCGGTCGAGATCGCCATGGTGCACGCGGACGAAACGGTCGCTGATGGCGCGCACGTACGAGTGGAAGTCCGAGAAGACCACCCGGCCGGCGCCCTTCGGGTACTTGAGCGGCACGTCCGTGTCGATGCCCGCCATCACGACGTTCCCGTACAGAACGTTCATCGAGTGGGCCAGCTCGGCGGCGCGGATGGGGCGCGGCACGCCGCCGATGAAGACGGCGAAGCGCAGGTTCACGCGCATGTACGGGTCCACGAGGAAGTCGGCCTCGGCCAGGCGCCACGGACGGACCTGCAAGCAGAAGAAGTGGCTGGGACGGATAGGACACGCCCCTCACCTGCACCACGCGCTTCAAGCCGTCCGGGGCGGGCATCCGCATGAAGTACTCGCCCTCCACCACGCTGCACGCCTCCAACAGCAGGTGGACGGAGCGCTCGTCCGCGTATATCAGGAACACGTAGCCGAAGCGGCACTTCTTGGCCGAAGCGGGCGCCGCGTGCGGGCGGGGCGCGAGCTCGAGGCGACTCGGCCAGTCGGCGGTCAGCTTGCCGAAGCGGCGGAAGATCGCCAGGAACTCCTGCTCGTCCAGGTCGGCCGACACGCCGCCCACGAACACCTTGCGCGAGTAGACGCCCAAGCCCGGGTTGTAGTGGAAGAGGTTGTACGGCGCGAGCACGGTGCAGGGCACGTGCGGCGGGTCGGCCGGCTCGTTGCGCTCCACGCAGCAGCTGCGGTTGTCGACGCGCTCCACGAAGTCCAGCGCGTCGAGGCCGTCGTTGAGGAAGTCGACGAAGGCGGTGTCCGTCTTGCGCTCCCAGGCGGTCGGCAGTTTGGACCACTGGCAGCAGGAGGGTTAAGTGCGGGCAGGAAGGACTCACGATCTTCTCCGACTGCGCGTTGAACAGGCGGTAGAACTGGCGGACGGCGAGCGCGAAGTCCTTCGTGTACGCCTTCACGTGCGGCGTGATGGCCGGCTGTCGGTTCATCGAGTGGGCGGCCGTCTTGAGCACTGCAAACTGAAGGCGGTCACTCGCCAAGCGGGAAGAACTCACTCTTCATCGCGCGCTCCAGCGTGACCAGCCGCGCCAACTGGGTGAGCTGCTCGTCGCTCAGGCGGACCGGCAGCTCGAGGCGGTCGGCCAGTCCGCCGATCGCCGCGCCCAGCTGAAAGCAGACCGAGTGGACGGGACGGACGGAAAGAACTCACTTCTTGGCGCGTCCACACAAAGTTCGCGTCCTCGCCCGCCCACAGGATGCAGTTGCCGAGCTCGTCGGCCGGATGACGAAAGTAGTGCGAGATGGGCGGGACGAGGGAGAAGTTGAAGAAGTCACGCAGCCGGGGCACGTTCAGCGGCAGGTCGATGTGCGAGAAGTAGGTGTCCGAGCCGCGGTCCTGAAGCGTCCGTTGAAGAGGCGGGAAACGAGCACTCGCCTTCACCGCGGGCTTGTCGCTGAACGTCGAGCTGGAGGTGTCCGGCTCCACGGTCTTCGCGGGCCACTCGTTGCGGAAAGGGCCGCCGAAGGTCTGCACGAACTCCTCGTACCCGTCGGCCACCTGGTAGGGCACGAAGCGGGCGGGCGCCGAGTGCGAGCGACGGCGATCGCCCACGCGGTCGCCCAGCTGGCGGATGCTCGTGAACGGGTGCTGCATGCGGAAGCGACGAGCGGCGCCCACGCCCGACGGGCCGCTCTGGACGCCCGAGACGCGCACGTCGTTGGACTCGCCCGGCGGACTGCGGCCGGCCCGCTCGCGGATTTGCGGCGGCACGTACTTGCCGGTGGGCCGAGGTTGGGCGGGCGGCGGCGGGAGGGAGCCGGAGAGCGACGAGGAACGACCGAACTTCGGCGGCTGCAACGCGCAGCATCGGAATGATCGACGCTCTCCCGCACTCACCGAATCCGCCGGCGGCAGGGCGAAGGAGACGCGCGGCTTCTTGCGCTTGTTCTTGATGCTCGTGCTGAAGGCCGGCGGGAGGTCGTCGTCGTCGAACGGATTGTCCAGCTGCATGCACGTGAACGTTTCGGTGCGCGGCGGCTCGTAGCGGGACAGTTCGTGCGGCGGCGCCTTCTCGCTGCCGCCCCGCCGACCGCCCGCCTTCTTCTTCCGGCGCTCTTCGTCCCCTGCAGGTGGACGGGAGTGTGAAAAGAAGAAGGAAAGGACGAACCGGGCAGCTCGCCGAATGGATCGAATTCCAGCTGCGCGTTCATGGCCGTGAAGCCGCCCTCGCCCGTGGTGCCCATGTCGATCGTGCGCTGCTTGAGCATCGGCTGCTTGCGCGTCTTCAGCTGCCACTCCTGCAGAGAGATGAAAAGAGGGAAGAGGAGAGAGTGCTCACCCCCTTGGGGTCTTTCGGATCCTCCTGCTCCTTCTTCTCCTCGATCTTCGGGAGGACCGGCGGCGGCGGCGGAGCGGCCGGACTCACCGTCCCGTGACGCCATTGAGCGAGGCGATTCGTCAGCTGCAATCGACCGGAGACGATGAAAAGAGGACGGAACGAACCTCCGGATCGACCTCGTGGTTGAAGCTGCGCATGTGGGCGCGGGGGCGGTCGCTGCCGAAGTGGACGGGCGGGAGAGTCGGCTGGGCGGCGACTTCGCTCTCGCGCCAGCTCCCCGGGCGGCCGAACGAGCGCTGCGAAGCGAACGCCGCCGCCTCCGAGTCGGCCGCCGGCTGCTCGTGGCGACGCCACTCGGAGTCCGTGGAGGCGTTGCGGCAGCGGAGCGGCGCCAAGTGCCCGAAGCGGCGGTTCTTCCACACGGACGGCGGCAGGCGGCTGTGGCCGAAGTGCCCGTCTCCGACGCTGATAGTGTTCGGATTCTGCATCGGGCGCGAGTACTGCCACTGGGGCTGCGGGCGTTGCGGCTCCTGACCCTGCGGCTCCGTGACGAGCACCATCGCGTACGAGTCCACCGGATGGGCGACCGACGTGGGCAGGACGGCGGCGTTGAGCGGCGGCGGGGACGGCACGGTGGCCGGAACGGGGCGGACGGTCGACCACGCGGCGCGCGCCTTCCAGTCTACCGGCGCGCTGTGCGGCTCCTCGAACGACGACGCCTCCGCCTCGTTTTCCTCCTTCCGCTGCGAGATTTCTGGAACGAGGGGGCACATTGGAGACAGCCGACCAGAGAACTCACGCTTCTCGCTCTTCCGCTCGGGCGTCTTCTCGTGCGAGTCGGCCGACTCCTCGGCGCTCTCGTCCGGGTCGATGTACACGGGATCCTCGTCGGGCAGCGACGCCACCTCGAGAGCGGGATCCTCGCCGGCGAGCGCGGAGAACGCGTCCGCCGCCGCCGCTCCCAGGTTGCGCACCCCGACGCGCACCCCGACGCCGTTCTGCGCCAGCTCGGGCCCCGTGCCGTACGGGTGGCCCAGCTGACGGGCGAGCTCGGGGGTCAGCGGGCGGAAGCAGCGAACGCCCTGCAAGAAGCGGGGAGTGAGTGGGCGAAAGGGAACGACCCACCTCCGGGTAGTCCACGACGAAAGTGGGCTCCTCGAGTTCGCCGCGCCGCCGCCGCTTCTCCGCGTTCAGGCGCCGCTCCACGAGCTGCTGCGGCGTGACGGACGTCGTGCCGGTGGTCTTGTGCTCACGGACGATCGACGGCAGGAACTTGGAGCCTTTGTGCGGCTCGAGGAGCAGCGGGTCCTGCAAGACGAGGGCGTGTGCTGGACGCGAAGACTCCCACCCACCACTTCCTCCGCGTCGTCCCAGAAGCTCGGCCCGTCCAACTGGAGGCGCGTGCGGGGCGTGTAGCGGGAGGCGTGACCGCTCAGCCGGTCCTCCTCGATGCGCTCCAGAAGGTCGGCATCAAAGTGGGGGTTGTCGAAGAAGAGGCGCGGCGGGACGGGCTGCTTCCGCATTTTCGGCTTCTTCACCGGTTTTTCATCCTGAGCGAGCGGAGGTCAGAAGAAACGGGCGGTCGGCAGCTCACCTTCTTCACTTCGCCGGGGATCTCCACGGCCGTCGTGACGTCCGTCTCGCTCATCGCTTCGGTTCGTCAAAAGCGGGAGGGCTGGCAGCCGACTGGTCGGATGGCAAGAGGGAAAAGTGGAGTGGACGAGCGAACGCCAAAGCGAAGTGAGCGAGTGTGCAAATTCGAGGACGCAACGAACTCGGTGGGCACGACTGAAAGGAGGCACCATTTGAAGATAAAATTTCCCTTTTGCCCGCCACCTCCGCCGCTCTAGCCGGTGGTTCCGACACCCTTTCCACGAGCACGTCGCCCCTGTCGTTGTCTGAGGCAGACGGCAGGACTTCTGCGCCGTGTTCGAATGAGCTCTCGTCATCGACGAGTCCGTCCGCTCTAATCTCTTCAACTGCTGTCTCCTATAGCTGGTCGACTTGCTCGGTCTCGCTGAAAACAGACAATCACGAGTCAAACCCGTTTTCTTTCTCTTACCTGTTCTCCTGTTTTACTGTTGAACAAAAGCGGAAACCTCGGACCTCTTGCTGCGCCCTTTCTTCTTCTTCCGCTTCCGTTTGGCGGTCGGCGCGTCGTCCGAGGCTCCTCCTTGACTTGAACGGGCGCCTCCCGCCGCTCGCCGGCCTCCTCGGCGGCGGGGGCCTCGTTGCACGGCGGGATCCTCGCTTTCCGCCCGCCCGCCGGCCGCGTCGATCGTGACGACGGGCGGCGGTCCCTCGCGGCGGCGTCGGGGCGGCGTCGGGGCGGCGGCGGTTTGAAGTCGAAATTCGCGAGTTCCTCTTCGTAGGGGCGTTGTTGCGCCCGCGTCCGCTTCGTGAACACCCGCCCGGCCATCCCCGAAACGAGCGAACGGATCGGGCGGGCGCAAGTGGGCGCGAGAGGGCGGAGGACGACCACGAGTGACCTCCGCGACCGCCACTCCAATGGGGAAGTGGTGACCACCGCGCTGTTGGTCGGCCGGGGGACCGCGGGGCGTTGGACTTCGACCCCCGACTGCCCACAAATCGGCGGCCGGCGAGTGCGCGGGGTCCACTCGTTTTTGCTCACTCGGCGGGGTGGGTCGAGGGGACTGGCCGTCGGTTGAAGGCGGCTTTGATTCCGTCGATCCCAGCGGAAGAGACGGCGGGCGGCTCGTTCGCTCGACCGCCGCCTCCACTCGCCGACTGCCCGCTCGATTCGAATCTGCGGAAATAAACGGTCGAGTGGGGATTACCAGCCGTCTCTTGCCTTCCTTCAGCTCTTCATCGTCGTCGAGAAGGGCCGAACGGGCGCGAACAGCGAGCAGCCATGCGGTTATTTGGTTCTGCTTTCCAATCATTTGCGCCTTCAGAGCGGCGGATTGCTGCCGTCGTCTTCGTCCCCTTGCTCGGACGGCTCGGTGCTTGTGAGAGACGGAGCAAAGGCCACTAACTGCAACGTTCTTCCAGTTGCCAGTTTCTCGGGCTCTGTGCAACCTCGGGCCACAATTCATTGACGAGACAGACCACAATCTTTATTCAAAGCAGCCTTCGATGAACACACCATCCGCAATCGTCAAAACGACGGCCGATCAGAAGGCGCTCGCCGGCGGGGAAGTTGAAGAACAGGTGCTCTGAAAGGAAGCACTGCCTTCCGTCCACTTCCCCTGCACTCATGTTCGCGTTCGGACGTCAAGAAGAAACCGCTGAAGCCGCAACGGACTGGAGGACGGCGAGCAGCTCCGGCCGCGTGCGGAAGTCCCCGAGAATCCCCGAGTAGG
The DNA here is from genome assembly GCA_024699865.1 of Aphelenchoides fujianensis. NCBI lineage: Eukaryota > Metazoa > Nematoda > Chromadorea > Rhabditida > Aphelenchoididae > Aphelenchoides > Aphelenchoides fujianensis. Next base: position 5,872 of record JAMPIO010000243.1, read on the forward strand.
AGGCGACGGTCGGGGCGCCCTTCTCCACGTACAGCGCCAAGTCGCGGCGGCAGGAATTGCCGCTCGTCCACTTCCAGTCGGCCTCGATGCGGCGCGCACGTGTGTTCGCTCAAGCTGGCGGCCGTCGAAGAGCGGCGCCACTCGTCGATGTCCGCCACTTGGAGCAGCAGGATCTTCGGGCCATGTGTCGCCTTCCACGCGTCGATCGGTGCGGTCGATTGGAGCTGCAGAAAGGAGTGAGCGGAAGAAAGGGCAACGCACCGCTTTGAGGTCGTAGAAGACGAAGGCCGGCGACGTTTCCGCGATCAGCGCTTCCATCTGCCGCTCTGCTCGTCCTTTCGGCTGAAACGGAGCTCTCCGTTCCACCGAACGCTCGATCCGTGAACCCACCTGCTGCTTTCAGCCGACCCACTCGTTTTGATGCGCCCGGTCGCGTGTTCGCCGTCGATCGCCGCCTTCAGCCGCTGGTTGACTCGTTTGAGCTCGCTGAAAACAAAAGGGTGCCACTCGCCGTCCCTCCCTCCTCTTTCGCCTGTTCTCCGCTTTCAATGCGCCGATCTCCGCCTCGTTCTCGGCGACCGCGTCCTCCAACTCGACGAGCGTCGTCTCCAGCTGCCGGTTGACTCGCCGGTGCTTCCTGAAAGCAGAGGGATGATCGCCGACTTCCCGTTCGAGAACTCACGCGTCCTCCCGCTCCAGCCGTTCGATTCGTTCGCTGGCGGCGGCGCCCAGCTCGCGTTTCTTCTGCCGCTCCACTTCGGCGGCCGAATGCTCGTCAGCGGGCTCCGATTTCACTCGAATGGGCGGCTGGTCGACGGCCTCTTCTTTCTCGTGGATCGTCGACGTTTCGCTTCGATCGGGCGCCTCGACTCGCCGGCGACCGACGGGCGAGACTGCCGCTGGCTTCTTTTCTTCCCGCTCGCCCTCCTCGTCGATCGTGACAACGAGCGGCTGATCGGGGAGGCGGCGCTTCTCTTGGGGCGGGAGCAGCGGCTTGTGCTCGAACGTCTCTAATTCCTCTTCGAACGAGTCCTGTCGACGCGTTCGGTCACGCCTGAAGGCGGTGGATGAGCAGAGCGCCGAGGGGATTTGCGGCGACCACTCGACCGCCCACTTTCCGCGCCTGCAGAAACGGATCAAAGCGATGCAACGAGCGAACAGAACTCGCGTGCTTGAAGAGCAACAAGACGGGCGAATGAACAAAACGGTGTGCAAATCGGAGGAATGGACGAGCTATCGCGAGGATTCGCTCCTTTCTGAGCGGCCGCTCGAAAGCCAGCGACAAATTTGAGCGACAAGCGGTGGGCCGAACGCCACAACGAAGAAGACGCGGGCGGAGGGAGCGCGCAGTGAGCGGAGAGCGGCCGACGAGCAGCGAGCGGCCTTCCCATCTACTCGCCGCCTGTCCAGCGAGTCACCCGCCCGCTCGCCCGAACTCTCGTCAGGTTACCCAACCACTTTGAGGTGTGTACTCCACTCGACCTCTTCTGAGTGTTGAGAGCAAATTTTGGACTGTCCGCTCCATCGGTGAGCGGACTCACAGAAGAGGATGAGGAGTGATGGTTGGAGTGTTCGAGCAGTCGACTGGTCGTTTGCGTGCCGCTCGTCAATCGCTTGCTTTTGTTCTCCTACAATCTCTTGCGGCTCTCGCTCGATTCTTTGACTTGCTCGGAACGTGTCGTAGGATACCAGAAGAAGGATTTGCTGGCTGAACTCGTCGCTCGCGTGCAGTCAGTGGCGGAGCTCACCGAACGGCTGGAGTGAAAGAGTGAACGTGCGATCACCGCTTGCTTTCACTGCTTTCTCCTTAGGAACACGCGCATGAACTGGGGTCAAACGAACTCGAACGACACATCCGCATCGCCGGAGACAATCAACCAAACGACGTCGAGTAACAACAATCGAGTGTATTCTCCCAAGCAGCTCATTCAACGCAGGGAAGGCGACTTCGGCGATTCCCCGCTTGCGGACGGCGTTCGGCGCGCAGCCGCTCGACGGCCGCCTCCAGCGCCCTTCGGAGCCGGCGGAGCGGAGTTCCTCCTGCAAGACGGGAAGACGGCGCACTCACGACGTTCGCCTGCAGCCGCCGCTTCTGCCACTCGATCTCCGCCTCGACCTTCCGGCCGGCGGGCTGCAGCTGGACGAGCGCCTCCTGCATGCGGGCGTCCACTCCTCGGCCAGTTGCACCACGAACCACACGAAAACGAAGGCGGCAGTCGTCGTCGCGAGCAGGAAGCCGAGCGTCCGGCCGCCCACCGCCCACCAGCCGCCGTCTGCAACCGGGAGGAGTGGGCGGGAGGAAGCGGAGAACTCACAAGCATCCCGCCCGAGCTCTCCGCTTGTCTTCGAGTCCGCCCGCGAGTCGCCCACCAGCAGCAACAAGAGGAGCGAGAAGAGGGCCGCTATTTTGTGCAACAAACGAGGGCTCATTTGCGCTCTCATCTCCCCGGTTACCGCTCTTCTTTCCGCTCCGATGTGCACTGATGCATGAAATCAATCGAATGGCACTCCTTTACGTCAGTGAATGGATTAATTCGAACGTGTTTGCGATTCTGTCGACCAGCCGCTTTTTGCCGTTGCCCACTTGAACGAAGGGAAAGCGATCACAAACGGCAGGAAGATCACTTGCGAGCGCGAGGGCCAGCTTGCTGCTGCCGAACACCGACAGCCGGGCGAGGTCGGCAGGTCGCACTGCCCGCTCGCACGCAACCGCCCGATCGATGCGGGCGGGTCGAGCTCGATTCAAACGAGGGCGTCCGCGTGGGTCAGCCGGGTGTGGGGCGTCGCTCTCCGGTCGGTTGCTGGACCAGCGGTCAAACGCGGCAGTCGCTCACCCTGCTGCTCTCACTCCCCTAATCGCTTTCTTTTTCAGCGAGATGTCCGATTTGGAGCCGCCTGAACAACAGTCACCGATGCTCAACTCGAATGCCCGTTTGTGGCTGCTGTTCCACGCAACGAAGACCGAACGGGCGGACAACAAGCTCAACTCCGCGGCTGCTGACTACTTGCCGCGGCGAGCGGCTCTTCGACTGCGGACTCTCCGCCTCCTCTTCTGTTCTTTCGAATTCCTGGCCGCCTTCTTTGACTGCTATCGAAAGGATGAGGCGCGGAAGATCGTCGTGGACATTCGGGACGTGGGTCTGCGGACTTCACGACAGCGCCGGTTCATGGTGCGATTGACGAACGATCATCTAGCCGTCGGCTCCATCATTCGCGTGCTGCAAGTGGCTTGCTTGGAGCGCGTGATCGTTGCATTCAATGAGCTTCCGGAGCCCACTGTCGAGCTGGTCCGCAAGTGGTGCACAATGCTCTCGATGTTGAACGGTGAGTGCGGCTGGTTCTCGTTTTCAATGCAGGAATCTTCAGATGTCGACAGCTTGAAAGCGATCGAAGTGAAAGTTGTTCTGTGTACACAACCTTCCGTGTTGATCCCCATTGTTCGAGATTTCCTGGGCGAGAAGATCGTGGGAGTCATTCTGAGAAGTCATCGACATACAAGTGTGTTCCAAAGAGTGCCGTTGTCGTTGGAATATGCGGCGGTCTCCGCACACAACGCAGATTCTCCCTGTTTTTACTTTGCTCGTTGAACTTCTTGAATAACGCTCGGTTTAGATCTCGCTTCTTTCTTTCAAACCCGCGCTCGTACGCTCGAAATTGATACGCATGTCGCAAACATCGCCGCAGACGGGCCGTAAGCTTCTATAAATGCTTTAACATAATTTTGCGTCCAGCTGCAAGCGTAACGAAACGGTCGAGCGTGTGAAACTCTACGTGGTCCATCGAGAAACTCCGACGGTTCTCCGCCGGTTTTCATCTGCCAGCTTGTGGGACGAAGAGATGGCGCGGGACTTCCGAGCGGCCTTTGCGAATCTGAACTACTTAAACCAACAGTTTTTGCTGGAGCTCCGTGTCGGCGGCTTTGAATTCGAAGCGACGACGGTGGCTGCATTCGGTTTTATGATCTGTCTAATCCTTGTTTAGGATCGAATGGGCGTCTACGGATCGCTGAAGGTGCTCGTTGCTCGCTCGTTTCGCTTGGTGGAGTGGGCCAAAAAAGCCAGACTTGAATTGTGCAAACTGGATATTCCTATTTATCTGCCGAACTGGCCGCATTTGGACAACGCAAAGATTCGGGTTTTTATTTTATTTTTACAACTTGTTAAACCGACTTTTTAGATGCTGCACTGTAAATTCTGGAACGTTTCCAGAGTGAATTTTGCTCGCACGACGAAATTCAACATTCAAACGGACGGATTCGATTCGGAACTAGTGGAAAGCTTGCGCCCGTACAACTTAAAGATTTTGGGCATTTGGAGTTTGCGAGTGGGAGTAACAGAGGTTTCTTTCGTTTATTACCGTAATTGTTATTATTAAATCCTTTTAGCAATTGTTGTTCTTCCTTGTGGTAACAATAAACAAAGAAACTGAACCGTATGTTCCGTTTGCTTGTCTTTTGGTAACGGCGGCGCGAAGAGTGGCGGAGGAAGGGCAAACATTCGAGAAACCGCTGTTAACGTCGCTTAAAGATAGCCAAAAAGTAGCGTGGATGTCCGTTCGTTGGACGTCTGCGTGTCGTTGTTGAAATAAGACTTTGTATTTTGAATGCAACAGATCAATCACGAAAATATCGCAAGCATCTTGGTTTTAAAAACACGGTAAAACAAAAACGTACAACAACGGACTAGCTGCCACCGGACGAACCGCTGTTCAACCTTATTGCTGCCAACCCGAACACATTAAGCGCGGTCTGAGGTCGCTGATGTGACAAAGAGAGAATAGTTTGTCTGTTTGTATGTGGCCGGTCATGTCCGGAATTTCGGAGGACCAATGAAGGGCGGCCGGGCGGAATGCACGGAGGGGGAATTTGCGTGGGCAGGCGGGCGGGAGATTTGCATGGTCGGAATTTGCGTGAGGAGGAAGTGGGGAAATGGTCGATTTCGGCCGGGAATCGTCAGTCGGTGGTCGGGCGGGCGTCCGGGACGGTCGGGTGAGTCGAGAGAAGCGGCGAGTCGAGTGGGGAGCGGGTGGTTGTGGACGAGCAGAAGATGCGACGTCGACGGGTAGGCAAGCACAAGCGGGCGGCCGGGTGATTGCACGTGGATCGGTCGAAATCTGTCGGTTGGTGGGCGGAAATCAGTTGGGTGTTGAACGAGCGACCGGAACGATCGGTCATCAGGCGTGCAGTGGATCGGCGAGTTGCGTAGGGATCGGATGCCTGAGTTCGGGAATCGTCGGCGAGCCCGTAGCGGGTGGAGACGGAGGGAAATGATCGGCTGTTCGGAAGGCGGGGTGGACGATCGCGTGGGTGGAGGGGCAGCGGGTGGGCAGGCGAGCGAGTGGGTAGGCAGGGCGGGTGTTTCGAGTCGACTGATGGCGACAGACGACCGGGGAGTGTTGCTCGATGGGCGGAAGCCCCGTTGTTTTGATTGAAAGAGGCAAATGGATGTTGAAAGGGCGGAAGAAAGGAATGTTCGAAACGTCGTGAATCGATTTCATCGAATAGACAGGTTTCAAGCAGTGGCCCTCGCGAAGCGGGGGCGACTGGCTTGTCGATCTTGAAACGAGGCAATTCCACCTGCAACGAGTAGATGAGGGAACAAACGGAACATTCTGCACTCACGTTCACTCGTCGGCGATGCATTCGGTCCATCAGATCGACAAGCTTGGCGCCGTCCACCTTCTGGAGCCAAGCGAGGAGTCCGCCCTTCTCTTTCGGCAGGAAGACGGTGAACGTCGTCGCCTTGTCCGCGTACGGCAACTCCAGCACCTGCACGTGATCCGTCTCGATGTATTTGACTCCGCTGATCTGTTGCTTCATTTTGATCTGCAGGTGTGTGAGAAAAAACGAGGCAAAGGAAAGACTCACTTGTCGTTCGTTGTTCTCGTCGAGAAAGAAGGTCTCGTCCGTCGTCATCTCCTCGGTGAACGGCTCGTCCCACTCGCCCTACAATTTGTAGGCATTGGAATCACGATGATTGCAAGTTTGGCGGCAGTCAGGAAAAAGGCCCATCCGTTCGCCTCGTAACGGCCGGCTCCTTCTGCTTACCTTGAAGTAGACGGCGTTCCCGAGCAGCAGCAGGGTCTTGGGGTCGATGGCCTTCAAGCTGAGCAGGTCGCGGATCTTGTTGCGGATGAAGTTCGCGACGAAAGCGTTGATCTCCTCGACCGCTTTCTGCCGACCCTCCTTGAAATCCACCTGCTGGAAAGCGGCGCCGAAATTCGTGTCGAGCAGCTCGTGGTAGGCGGTTTTCACAGTCAGGCTGCGGTTGACGTACGCCCGATTGACCAACTCGAGAACGACCGATCGATTGCCGGCGGTCAGTTGGGCGAACGCGTGGTGGAAGGCCGAGTCGAGAGCGGCGTCCGTGTTCGCGCCTGCAAGAAGGTGATGAGGCGCGTGACTGGCAGGTGCAGTGGTTTGTGGAAAAAAATGGCGATCAAATTCGCTGCCGTTACCACTGGTCCCCAGCCGGACAGCAAGAAGTGGACGAACCTCGGGCGAACACCCGCTCGAATTCGCGCCGCGTGTCGCCGCCGGCGCCCGCGTAGGCCAGCGAGAGGGCGAGCGCGATGGAGATGGGCGAGAGGATCAGCGAGGCGTTCGAGCTCGCGGCCGCCTCTCGCAGCAGGCCGACGGCAAAGTCGGTTTGGGCGGCGGCTGCCATCTTTTGGGGCTGGAAGGAGTGCGAGTGGGCGATCTGCCGAGTGGACTGCCAAGCGGACTGCGGAGCGAAGGTCGAGGCGAAAGGTGGGCAGTCGTCCACTCCTTGCCGACCACGCGCCACTCCGCCTGGCCGCCAGCCGCGCGGTCAAACGAACAGCAGTGATCGATCCCGCCTTGTCAGCGACAAACAACCGGTTTTTTGGGCGGCGGAGCAGAGAAGAAGACGACAGCAGCGCCAACCGCATTTGTTAGCTTCCTTCAACACCACACGTGCCCAGCGCCGCTCGTTGCCGCACGTAGTCGAGAACCGCGCAGTCGAGCGTGTTGTCCAAAAAGCCGGTGTTTGTGCCGTGGAACAACACAGCAAACCGACCGTCGATTGCAAGTTTTGGCGGCTTCGGTTTGCGGTCAGCTCGAAGTTGGACGGCGTGCTTCTCGACCGGAACGGGGTGGTCGGGTAGTCGACGGCCGCCAAACGGATCTTCCGTCCGTTTCTCCTCTTCCTCGTTCACATGCAAGCAAGATGAACTGATTGGGTGGCGAGTCGAATTTCAAAGCGACGTCCTTCTGGTGGTTTTGGACTTTCCGCGCTGTCTGCGGTCTTCTCGTCAGAGACCTTCAGCTAGAACACTGGCCTCGAACAAACGGCTCTCATTTTGGCTTCTTTCAGCAACGATATAAACGGAACACGGGGAAGAATTCGTTTGCTGGCTGTACCGACCGACGCCTCCAAACAACACTCCAACGACAAAGAGGTCTCAAAGCGAGCAACGCCCTCGCCACTTGCTCGAAATATGGTTTCAAATACGGACCGTTTAACACGTTCTGTTTATCCAGCAACAATAGGCAGGCCGCAATCAGTCTACAAAAACGTAAAGGAACAATCGAATGAGGGAACACACGATGAACAGAAGAACGAAATTAAAGACGAAAACGAATGAAAACTGCACCCAGTAAGCTCCGTCGTTTCCGCCGCCGTTGCTGAGATGTTTCGTGGCGTGCACAACTGCCGAAGCCACGAAACTAGAGAGCCACACCCCGAGTCCAAACGCGTAGACGTCGCCCAGATTCGTCCGCAGCGACGCGATCGACGCCTCAATGCAGCCGCCCATCCACAAGATTGCCGCGTCAAAGCAATCGACCACCCACGCGATGAAGGCGCGAGGATGACGGCGCCAGTCGCCACAAGCGACTTCTTTCTGCGTGTGGGCGCTCTTCTTCGGCTCGTGCTGCGGTTGTTGCGGCTGCTGATCGTCCGTCGGGCCGTTCCGTCGGTTGTGCTCGTCCGATTGGTGCCGGCCATTCGAAGCGCTGCGTTCCGCTCGGAGTGCGCAGATCAACGCCTTCAGTTCGTCGGCCTCGACTGCCGCTTCTTTTGGCGAAGCTCCCTGCTGCTCGGTCATCCGGCGAACCTCGACAGAATGAGCGTCGAGTCGCTCGGTGAGTTGCTCGGAGAGCTGATCGATGCGAAGTTTCGTGCTCGCCCGCTCGTCGCTCAACTCCGCTCGGAGTGCGGCGACTTCTGCCTTCAACTTCTCGACGGGCTGGGTCGTGAGCTCCTGCGCGTTCTTCTGCAAAGCGAAGCGTTTAGCTAGCGGTTCCTAACTTGCACGGTCCACTCACCTGTTTTTTACCCTTGATTCGAATCGACACAGAAGACGGAGAGTCGAGGTCGATGTCGAGAGAGCGGACGTCTCGCTTTTTCGCAGAATTCGGAACGGTCACAATAGAACAATAAAAGTAACCCCTAAATTGTTTAGCAAATTTTGTTCCAAAAACCGCTGGTTCAGTTTGTAGTCCGAAAAACGCTGATCGGCAGAAACCAGGACAAAATGGAAGCGATCCCAATCGAAAGCCATTCACCTCGACCATCTCAGCGGAGCGAACAGGAAGGGGCACGCGTTCGAAAGGTCTGCTCGAATGGGCACTTGAGTGAGCGAACCAACCGGCCGGCAGTCGTAGGAGGCAGTCGGAGGTCAAAGTCGAAACGCCCCGCAGTCATCAGCGAGCGGTCGATTGACCACCTCGCTGTGCAGTCGTTTGGTTTCCTGTGAGTGAGGGGACGAGTTGGACTCCGCTTGCCGCTTTATTGTGGCGATCCCCTCAATTCTTCGCGTGTTTCAGGGATGGACGGCCGAGTGTTCACGAAACGCACACGTGCTCAGCAGCGGCAGTACGAAGAGGAGCTGGACGCCTTCGAGTACAAACCGATGCGACCGCCGTCCCAGAAGCGCGCCCGCATCGGACCGCCTGCAGTCGTGATCATCGGCGAGGACGGCGAGCGGGAAGCGCCGTTGCTGTTGCAAGTGCCCCAACGGCCGCCCGTCATCGCGGAACAGCCCGAGGACGCCGGAGAGCAGCAGGGAGCGCCCCTTGCTGTCAAGCAGGAGCTCGCGGACGACTCGACCGACCGGCCCAAGCGGAAGAAGAAGAAACGCGGGAGCAAGAAGACGGCCGTCCTCATCGACGTCCAGCAGGTGAAACAGGAGAGCGGGTAAGCAAAAAGCGGGTGTTTTTATTGCGACCGTCTGTTTTCAGCGAGCTCGGCCAAATCGATCTGCAGCAGGAAGCGGTCGTTGCAGAGTTGGAAGCGGGCGAACAGAACAAAAATTCTGCTGAACGGCCGGTGGAAGGTCGGACGCATGAAACGTCCGACAATGCAGACGGCTCTTCAGACGACGACCCAGACCACACGCTCCCGCAAGTCGCGACACGAACGGTGAGCTCGGTGTGCAAAGGACCGCATGTCTTTGATCACCAAACGCGTTTAGTTCACATGCTCAACTTGCGGCTTTGTAACCACCGATTTACGCTATTACGGATACCACATGAGCGGGCATTCGCGAACGAACGGTTTTTGCTGTTCGTTTTGCGGCGTTTGGTTCGTAAAAAGCGGTCGTCGAAACACTCATGAAGAGAAGCAGCACGGGTTCCAACGGCAAACAGAAGATAAAACGTACAACGGCGCCATCGAGATCCCTGTGGTTTGTTGACATCCTTGTTTTATTCGACTAAAACACATTTCAGAGTGATCTGGAAAACTTCACTCAAGTGGGCAAAAACTTTGCACAAGTCCAAACGGCGGCAAAAGCCGCCGGCGGTACAGTCGCAAAACCGCGAGTGAGTTTTGAATTTTTTGAAGTCCACTTCTGTAACAGAATTCGACTAACAAACGGCAGTATTAATGTAATGAAAGGTCATCTTATTTTAGTTTATGCGCGAAAGTTGCGGTTTTGTCGCGAAAGGAGCTCCACATTATCGCCTACATTTGGACGTTCATGCAAAACTGAGCGTTATTTCCTGCTCGTTGTGTGGCCTTTTCTTCGATAGGAAGCAAGATCGAAATCGACATGAAAACGCGCAGCACGGATTTCAGCGGCAGCACATCGATAAAAGCTTTTATGGCTCCATCAAGATCCCTGCGGTTTGTCTACGATCAATCTTCTATCTAATGTAGGGTTTTTAGGATGAGTTGCACCATTACACGCAAGTCGGCACAAACTTTGCGCAGGTTCAAATGGACGCAAAGAACGCCGGCGAGCCTTTTGCGACTCGAGGCGATGAGGTGTGTTGCAATGCCATTTCTGAAGGTATTAATCTTACGACCAGAACTGCATGGAGTGTGGAATTTTGTTTGTGCGGGTGAATCCTAGGCACAACGCGACCCATTTCGACACTCGCGTCAAGTTCCTTTGCTCGGTATGTGGCATCGGCATCAACCGGCCTCATGACAGACGCAAACACGAATCGAAGATCCACAACTTGGTGCGCGACGTGTCCGACTGGCATACAAAAGAAGCGATCCGCATTCCACCGGTCAGTCTCCACCCTCCATTCTACTCATCAATCTGCCGCTTGCAGGAGCAGTACGCCCAGCTGCAGAACCTCACAACGAACTTTGCTGCCGTCCAGTCACACGCCGTCCCGAGCAAATGGACCGCCTCTAACGATGAAGAGTCCGAGGACGAGGAGGAAGTGCGGACGGACAACGAGTCCGACGAAGAATTCGAAGAGAAATCCGTTAACGAGAGCGAATGATTAGAGTGTTTCGATTGTTGTGTTGTTCCTCGAATGAACTAGCAGTAGGAAGGCTTCTCATCAATTCAACGACAGCAATTCCTCCACTCTCTCGAAAGCAGTCATGCTCGAGGGGATCCACTGGCTGGTCGGCCAGAAGAAGTGGGCCACGGCCGAGGAGGAGAAGAAAGTGGAAAGAGAGCGTTCTTCTTTCCGCTCGTTCGTCTTCGCGCCCGCCTGCCCATCCACAGAAGCGGGCGCACGGAAACGCAAAATTCCTCGCTTCTTCGTCTTGTTCTGTTGTTTCCCTCTGCTTTGCAGTCCGCTCGCAGGCTCCTAATAAGCGAGCGAACGATCAGACCAGCAAACAAGTGTTCTTCAAACAACAAATCGGTTCATTCGTCAGTCGTGAACAGAAATCGAAAACAAACTGGAACAAGGCGGACTGAACGAGTGTGAAGACAGCGGGCGTTTTATTCGTGCTCCAGAATGCTCAGGTTCGTGAACGACGAAGCGGCCGACGTCCTGCAAACAATCCGAATGTTCTTCGATCCCAACGGAAAGCTTACATCGAGGGAGCGGTGGGCGTCTTCATGCCCTCGTGCAGCTCCTTGTGGTCGCCGCTGCCGTTGATCTCCGAGGCCGAGCAGCTGGAAGAAGCGAGTGAGTGGGCGGGCGGAAAGGAGTGCTCACTCGGGGATGTTCACCTGGTTGGTGGACTCGGCGTTCACGCCGTCCACTTCCTTCTGCTCGGGCTGGATGGCCGCCGGCTGTTGCTCGAAGCGTGTGAACTCGAAGCAGAAGAGAACGTCCGAGGCGGCGGAGAAGCGGAGGAGCGAGTCGCGCGCGCCCGTCCAGTGAAAGAGCGGCCCGTACCACTGCTCGTCGAAGAATTTCTCCACGTGTTCTGCAAAGAGCGGCGTAGAACGAAGAAATGTGTTGTTTGAACTCCCTCCGTCGCTCCTCCCCCGAATTCCGTCGACTCACCGCGCACGAACGACTTCTCCCCGAATTTGTTTTCGAGGTAGCGGCGAACGTGGAAGAAGTTCTTCGAGTCGGCGGCTCCCGCGTTCGCCATCTTCACGCGGATCTCGAACTGCTCGTCGCTGCGTTGCTTGGAGTTCAGAACGGTCTTGAACTTGTGCTCGCCGCCGTCTCCGATCTCGATCTTGTTCGATCCCCAGTCTCGGCACTCTTTCGCGAGTCCGAGGCCCGGCACGAGCAGCTTGCAGCAGACGAGCGAACTGCCTTCGACCGCACCGATCAGCGGCATCTCGCGGACGGGCGTGTTCGCGATCCACAGGTTGGTGAACGGCTGCAGGTTGCAGCAGACGGTGTACGGAGCGGGCGTCGACAAAACGAAGGCGGTCACGTCTTTGATCGAGAACTCGTGCTTCTTCTTCTTGTGGCCGAAGGCTGCAATCGATCGAGTAGGAGAAGAGAAGGGGCGACGACTCACTCTTTTTGCCCAAATACGCGCCGTTCGCCGCCTCGATCCAGCAAGCCGTCTCGAAATTGCGCCAATTCATCTCTCCTCCTTTCGGCACGACGGTGACGCTGAAGGTCTTGAGCTCGTTGCCGTCGAACTCGACGCTCGTCTGCAGACACGCGTGCACTCCGGCCGTTTGAACGGGGAAAAGCGGCGAGCGGCGGACTTCTCCCCATCCGTCGCTCCAGTTGCGGTTGAGCTCCTTGTGAGCGGAAGGCTCGCTGATCAACTCGTCGCGCGTCCAGCGGAACGACGTCGTGTTCCGCTCCGTCCACACGCACGCCGACGTCAGCATTTCGACCGGAGGTCGTTGGGGAGGAGAGAAGAGTGAAAGCGGAAAAGCAGAGAAGATTGAAATGCCGAGAGCGCGAATGGACGAGTGGGCCGCGAGCAAACGCGAAGGCCGATCGAACGGCTTCGAATCCGTTGCAACCAACTAATCCACAATGGAAGCAATGCAAAGTCCGCTTGAATTGAGACTACCGTAAAGGCCGCTTGAAATTCGCTTGTTCCCCGAGCAAGCCAAGGAACTGCCCGAATTCGCGGCGCGTCGTTCGGAAGGGGACGCCCGATTGTGACCCGCACCTGCGCATTGCTCCGCAGAAGCCAAACGACGCGCAAATGTCATCAGTTTGCCCGCTCGTCCGACCGGCGGGCCGCAATTCCTGCGAAAACAACGCCGTTCGAGTCGACTCGCGCGCGTCTTTCGGCCGTCCGCCCGCTCGTTTGTTCGGGGCGAGAGCGGGCGCTAATGGAGGGCGCGAATGGGCAAAACGGAGGGCAATCGAAAGGCGGCGCCGATCGCGCAGCCAGTTGGGCGTCGTTTATTTTGAAACGGCCTCATTGTCTCTAATTGCAATCTCTCTTGTTAATCACGGTGGAATGCGCGCGTCAAATGAGCGCGCCCGAACATCCAACCCCATTCCATCATTGCTGACTCAAATTGCCCCGAGCGGTCAATGACAAGGACACAAGAACAATTGCTTTTGTTTCATAGCCGAGTCTACGCATTCTTGCAGAGGCAACGGGTTTATTAACACGGATCAATTCGCATAGAGTACTCCGCTTTCATTCAATCTTAGAGGTCGCATTGCACGTTAGACAAAGGAAAGACCATTCGGTAAGAGCAACAACGAGAGGAAGAGATCATTGATCGTGGTCATGAGGTGAGAGCGGCGGGGGAGCGGGCGAGTGGGTGGTCGTCCGGTGGGTGGTGCGGCGGACGATCGTTTGGCGGGTGATCGTGCCGCCGCCGGCGGACGTCTCGAACAACGGCTGCGGGTTTCCGCTGCGGCTTCCACTCGTCGTTGTCGTCGTCGTTCGCTGACCGATGGACGTGGAGGCGGCGGGTTGGAGGGCGGCGGCGCACTTGCAATCCCTCAGCCGGAGCTTCATTTTGGCCAACGCGTCCATCGCGTGGTCGTGGTTTGCTTCGCATTCGCGCAGCTTCTGCACGAGGTTGTTCTCGCGTTTGTCGTGCCGCTTTTGGTTCTGCAAGGCGGGAGTGAACGCGAAGAAGGGAGCGGGTGAGTGGACGAACCTGATTGATTTCCTCGCGCAACCGCCGAATCTCCCGGTCCTTCTCCGTTCGCTTGTTCGCCTGCACTTGGGAGAGTTTGGAGTTGGAGGTGGTCTGTTCGAGTTGTTTGGCCAACTCGGCGCACTTCTGCGTGATCGCGTAGTTCTCCTGCTCCATGGCGCTGATCGACTTGTGGAGTGCGTGTTTCTCTTTGGAGAAGTCGCGCATCGCCAGGTCGCGGCGGTCGAGCTCCGCTTTCAACTGCAACAACCACGCGATTGAACGATGCAAGAAGCCGCGAGAACTCACGGATTCCAGCACCGCCTGCTGTTCGCCCAACTGCCGACGGCTGCGGTCGAGTTGGGCGGCGTACTCGCTTCCCTGAACTTCGAGCTCGCGGATCCTCGCCTGCCGCTTCTCGCGCTCTTGATTCAACTCGAGAACGTCGCGCTGCAGGCGGTCCAGTTGGCGATTCGCGTCGGCCAAACGCGCGTCCTTGTCCGCGTCCACCTGCAACCGACCGAAAGAATCAATGGAGATGGGAAGCAGAGGACGAACCCGACTCCAGTACTCGATGCGAGCGACAAGGTTCGAGTTCTCGGCCCGCAGATCTTTGAGTTGCTTCTGGTTTTCGGACAGCCGGCTCGTGTGTTTCGTGCTGGAGTCGATGGCGTCGCGGCGCGAACGCTCCAAATTCGCTTCCGTCTCGCTGAAATCAAACGGATTCGTGAGTGAAAGGAAGAGCGGAACGGAACGAACCGGAGCTTTGCGGAAAATCCCTCGTTCTCGGCTTTCAGTTGGCGGACGAGCTGCTCGTCGGCTTGCCGTTGGGCACGCAACTTCTGCACGGTCTGCTGCAGTCGGGACTCTTCGGATTGCAGGTGGCGAAGCTGTTCGTCCATCCGCTGGGTTCGAGTCGCCAACTCGTCCGCTCGCGACCGAGATTCGCTGGCCGTCTGCAGGTTCACGTCCAGTTCGCGGGTCAGCGTCTGCAACAAAAGTAAGAATGAGAGGGAGGGTTGAACGAGGTGTCTAGGAGAGAAACAGAAGCCGATTAATCGAAGGAAACGGACGACAGTTACGACAAGACAGTGGAAAAAGAGAACGAGTAGACACCTGACACTAGTTATTCTGAACAGATTGTTAGGAGCTCAAAAGACCACGTTAGAAGGGAGAAAGCGGTCACATGCAACGGAAAAGAAACCAAGTGGACCGTGTTAATCCGGCAGAGAAGCACGTGGACGAGCGAGCGCACTTACGGTCGTAAAGCGGAAATTCTCGACGATCAGGACATCGTCCATCAAGTACTGCAACGGACAAAACACAAACGAAATGAACACAAGCACGAGACAATGAGCGAACGACGAGGACAACAATCAACCGATAAGAACTCACCTGCTTCTCAGCCTCCAACGCCTCGCACTCCTTCCGCATGGCCTCCAATTCGGCGGCCTTCTGTTCGTTCAGCTTCCGCAGGGTGGTTTGCTCTTGGAGGACGGCCGTGTGCTTGGAGACGAGGCGCGCGTGTTCGTCCCGCAGCTTCTGAGTCTGGGCTTCGATTCGCGACAGTTTGTCCTGCAAAATGAGTGGATTGATTCGAGAAATGACGAGGGAGAACTCACTTGGAAGGCGGCCAGCTGCCCGTCCCGCTCGCGCACTTGAATCTCGAGACTCATGACGTCCGAGCGGAGCGACTTGGCGGCGTCCTCCCGCGCCTTCAACTCCGCCGCCAGCTGGTCGCGTTCGGCGCGGATTTGCAGCGACGACTGTTGCAGCTGGACGTTCAGGTCGTCCACCTTCGACTCCAGCTCGCGTTTCTGAAAGCGGAAAGAAGTGAGTGGAAGAACGAGGAGGAAAGAACCCACTTCTTGGGCGAATCGCCGCAACTCGTCCGTCCGCTTGTCGGCCGTCTGCTCCAGCTCGACCGCGTGCTTCCGTTGAGCTTCGAGGGAGTGGCGAGCGGCGGCGAGCTCCGTGCGCAGCGACTCGACGGTGTCGGCGCGGGCGTCGAGTTCCGCGCGCAGGCGGTCGGCGTCCTCGCGCTCTTCGGCCAACTTCGCCTCAAAGGCGCGCATTTCGTCGTGAAGCCGCTCCAACTCGTCCGTCTTTTCGGCCAACGTCGCGCGGAATTCGGCGCGCTCGTGGGTCGCCGCTTCGACGGCCGCTCGCTGCTTCGCGACCTCAGCTTCGGCCGCCACGCGGGCGCTCCGCTCGACGTCGACGGCCGTCAGGGCGGACTCCAGCTCGATCGACTGCTCCTTGACGGTCCGGCGCTCGGCCACCAGCCGCTCCTCCAGCGCGGCGAGGTCGGCGGCGGCGCGATGCGAGCGCGCTTCGGATTCTTCGCTCAGCTCGTCGATTTGGCGCTTCAGCTCGAGGATCGCGTCGGCGGCCTGCTGATTGCGGCGCTCCGCGTCGTCCCACCGGTCGCGAAGGTCGGCGGCGAGGTCGCGCTGCTCGCGGGCTTCGGCTTCGGCGGCCGCCAACTCCGCTCGCTGCTGCTCGATTTGGGCGGTGGCGTCGTCGCGGAAGGCCGACTGCCGTTGGAAGGCGGCCGACCGCTCAGCGTCCAGCGTTGCGGCCGCTTCGGTGAGCTCGGCGCCCAGCTGCTCGTTTGTCGCGCGCAGCCGCTGGACCTCCGCTTCGAGCCGCTCGCAACGATCGCGCGCCACGTCGCGTTCGGCGTGGACGTTCGCCAATTCGCGCCGCGTCTCCGTGAGCGTCGAGTCGACGTTGTGCTGCAATCAATCGATTAGAGTGGAACGGATCGAAGCGAGCGTACGTGAGTCGACCGCAACGAGTCCAAGGTCGCCTCCAGCTCGTCCACCGTGTCCGTGTGGTTGGCGATCAGCTCGCGGCGCACCCGCTCCAGCTCCTCCGCGTGGGCCGTGCGTTCGGCTGTCAGCCGGTTGTTCAGCACTCGCAGGTCGTCTGAAAGCACCGCAAATCAATGAACGAGAAAGAACGAGAGGACGAACTCTGCAACGAAACGACTTCCGCCTGCAACTCTTCGAGCTGGGCGACGGCGTTCGACTCGACGGTGTGGGCGGCGTGCAGCTCCTCCGTTTTGCGCGTCAACTCCTCTTCCAGCTGCCCGATTTTGTCGCCGAACACGCGCGATCGTCGCTGTTCGTCTTGCAGCTGGACGTTCAACTGCTGCGCCTCGCTCGTCGCCCGCTGCCGATCGTTGCGGAGATTGTCGCGCGCACGTTCGGCGGCTCGCAGCTCTTCGCCGAGCCGCTCGATTTGCGCCCGCAGTCCGTCGGCCTCGCCGCGCACTCCGTCCTGGTGCGATCGGAGGCGGTGGAGTTCGCTTTCGGCGGCCGTCAGCCGCGCGCGCACGTCCGCAGCGTCCTGCTCGAGCTGGAAGTTGCGGTAGGTGGCCGCCTCGAATTGCTGCAGGACTTTGTCGAGCGCCTCCTGGGCTTCCGCCTTGGACTCGGCGTTGTTCCGTTCGGCGTGGTGCTGAAGAGAGCGGACGGTCACAAAGAATCAGCAGAAGTCATGCCTTGAAGGCGACACACGCCTGCTGGACGGCCGTTTGGATCGTCTTGGCGAAACGCGCGAAATCCGCCTTGTAGTCGTTCAGCTCCATCCCGATGTCCGTCCCGAGGTCTCGTTGCTGGAAGAAAGAAGAGTGAGTGAACGAAGGAGAGGAAAGGGAGAACTCACTCGTCGCTGCAACGATCGGCATTGCTCGCGGAGGTCGTAGAGCCGCAGTTGGCATACTTGGGCGAGGGACTTGTGTTTCTGAACGGAAGGAGGTGAACAGAATGGACGAAAGCGAACTCACTCCTTCCGCACTGGTCGCGCGCTCGACAGCCAGCTGCACCTCGTGGCGCACTCGCTGGTTCTCGTCGCGCGCCTTCCGCAGGTCGCCGTTGAGCGTCTCGTTGGAGCGGAGGATGGTCTCCATTTGGCGGCGGTAGGTTTGGATCATCTCGTCCATCATCCTGCAAAGAACAAAGAAAAATAAGTGGGTAGGTAGGTGGAAAGCAAGGGAATTTGGACGAGAAGCTCTGTTTTGGTGCGAGAACACTCAAATTTATGCAAATAAGGACCATTTGCAGGCGAAAAAGAAAGAAAAACTCGCCGAAATTGCGCCCCAATCGCGCCGTCAGCCAGCTCGTCGAACGGGCCGCCGATCGCCGCTGCCGACTCGGCCGCCTCGCCGCCGCCGCCCGCTCGCAGGGGCGAAAGGCGGCGTGCGTGCGGCGCGTGATGCAACGGGCATTCCATTGCGGAGATGGTGAAATCGAAGTCCGCAACGCCCAGCGCTCGGCAGCCACCTGGAAGCGAACAGGTGAGGGGTGGGAAGGTCGATTGCAAAGCGAATAAAATGGATTGTGTTCGTAAAGCGCGGTGAGGAGATTGCAAGCCGTCTAATTTCTTCTCTTGGGAGCAACAAACCCGAATACAAATTGAAGACTAAAGAACTCACCGCACAAACAAAAGCCGACTCCTCCGCCGCCCGTCCGCAGCCGGCCGCCGGACGACGCGGGCCGATTGGCGGCGAAATCCGAACGCAGCCGACCGCCCGCCGTCCGCGAGTGTTCGCCCTCGCCGGTGGTCGTGAACTCGTTCAACTCCTCGTCCAAACTGCTCATGCTCCGGTGGAAGTGGCCGCGGCGCGTCCTCCAGCGCCCCTCGTCGCCGTCCGCGGAGCGCGGCGTGCCGGCGGCGGCGATCGTCGCTTCGACTTCCGCTTGGTGTTGGCGGAAAGAACGCACTTTGTCCTGCAGACTTTCGATGATCTCGCGCGTTCGCCGCTGGCCCTCCACTTGGCCGTCGATGCGGCGGCGGTAGTACGACAGGTCCGAAGGGAAACGGCGGAGATCTAAAGCAACGGATTGATGAGAGAACTCAATAGAAAGCGAACCTCCACTACTCGCAACTTGAGACCACCGCAGCGGTGCGTAGAGAGCGTCGGCGGCCGCCGCGGAGGTCGTGGGCAACGCGAACGAAACCGAGTGGTGGTGGGCGGGGCGCGAATCGAAACCGCGGCGATCGTCGTCGCCGTCATGATCCGCCGCCGCCGCCGCCGCCTCGTCGTCGTCGCCGGCGGCGGCGGCTCGTCGCTCCGCAGCGGCCGGAAACGCGGCGGAAGTCGTGGGCAAATGGCCGTCGGACATCGTCTTTCGCTTATGCCACGTTACCGCCCCGTCCGCCGACTCGGAGGATTTTCGCTAAAATCGAAGCGGTCAGTCGTCTCGACGAAACAATCGTGGCTTCTTCAAATGACCCCAGCAGCTTTGAATTTGCCCGTGTTTCTTTTGATCGAAGCAACGCAACTCGCGCCTGATCCCTCGAGCAAACAGGAGCCGCCAAAAGACTGCGCCTGCGTGAACTGCCCCTCGATCGATCGACCAAACGCCCGTGTAATCCGCTCGAATACACGCGGACGGAGCGGAATGACCGAAAGGTCGACGCAACAATCGAAAGGCTTCTCCTTGACCGAAAGCACGGGGAAGAACAAGCGGGGATCCCAAAGACAAACCGCCGCCGCTTTTGCGCGCGAAATGCGGGAGCTCGCGGTCTTCCGTCTGTCTGGCCGGCCGCCCGGCAGTTCGAGCGGGCCGACCGGCCGGCAGGTGCGAAGACTTTCGAATTCGAATTAATTCCGCCGAAGTGCGCAGTCGGCCGGCCGGCCGGCGGTCATTCCGCACGACGTTTAATCCCGTCGGCCCGTGGGCGTGTTCTGTTGCCATTGGACATTCGCTTTGAGTCCGGTCATTTAGGCACCCTCTAAATGGGCGAATAGCCGACAGAGCGGACATTTAGCCGCCGGCCCTCCCCATTACTCCCTACTTCTTCGTACTAATGGCCACAATTCACACACTCGCTCGGCCGCTCGCTCCACACCGCAAGGAAACCTTAAGCGCGTACGAATGTTAGCGACTGGACACACTCGGGGACCTCCCCTTTTCCGCACTCAATTCTTACGAGATCAACCAGAAGTCCGACGTTCGGCGTGAAGAGGAGCATCCGCCTCTTCCCGATCGTTCCGATGAGAAACAAAAGAAGTCCGTTGGGTCGACGGTCACCGGTTGAATCGAAGGCGCCATTGGGGAATGCGAGAGATCATCGGAATCGATTGATTAAACGGAAGAAAGAAAGCAACAAATTGATGCTTAGAGTGTGAATAAGTGGAGGTAATATCATTGCTTTTCGCAATTGATTTGAGCAATCAGTGAATCGAAATGGCAGTCGACAGTGGACAAATGGCAGTGGAGTGAGTGGACGGACGAAGGAGATGTGAGCTGTGAGTAAGGACCCGCTAAAACACGATTAAAATTTAAAAAAGGATGAGTAGTGAGCACGTCGCCACGTTCAAGAACCGCAATCTGTGCGTAGCGTTCGTAACGCAACAAATACAGCGAAACACACAAAAGTCTGACTCACTTTCATGCATTGTACTCGCGGTTAATGAACAAGCAATTAGAAGCTCGTCGGTATTTGCTTTCAACCCGCACCGCTCGTGCAACGGAAGCGAACAAAAGAAAGGACAAGCAAGTGGACGCCGCCCGCCGCAGCGTTTCGATCGAAAAGCGGCGATAAGAACGGCGGGCGGCCCGAAAACAACCGGGTGAACACAAAGAAGACGAGAAGCGAGCGGTGTTCCCGTGGGAGTCATCGATTATTTTCGCGAGAAAGACGAGAGTTTGGTCTAGGGAGAGAAGAAACAAACCTCTCACGATCATTGCCAATAAACTGATCGATCGATCGATAGACAAAGCGAGAAACAAAGCAGTGATCGGCGGAAGAACGAGTGGAACGAAACGAACGGGAGAGCGAGATCGATTTCAACGAGCCGTCGGCCACTCGCTCGCCGCCATTTTGCCGCCCGCCGCCATTTCGCAGGTGGACGAGCGGCGCCGGTCGTCTTTTTGCGGTTTGCCCTCCGGCCGGCCGGCGAAACGGCGGCGAATTCCCGGTGGATTCGGCCGACGGAAAGAAACGAGTGGACAATCCGGGCGGGTAAAAAGTCGCGAGCTTTCTGCTGTGATTCGCTCGCTTGTTCTCGACCGTCGCAAAGAAAGAAGTGACCTCGAGGGCCGCAAACGGCAGTCCTTTTTCATTCCGCTTGATGGCTGTTGGTGGGGATGGACGACGTTTAGAGAGCATTCAAGCCGGCAGTAGAAGTCAGTAGATGAGTGAAACACGTGTTAGATGCTCGGTAATGACCGGATGCAATGAAATCAGCAAAAGCAAGACCTCAACTGTTTTCCTGCCCATTCTATCAGCCGAAGCAACCCCGCATTCGTGCATCTTCGTGTCAACCCAGCGGCTTCCTCCGCAATCGAAGCGCGATTAGTCGTTTTGATCCGCTCGCCGGCCGAAAACGCGCGAAAATTCCGTCGCACCAAACGGCCATCACTTTCGGCCCGCTGATTGCGACGAAAAAAAGTGAGAAGTCGGCCGGAGGAGCGAAGAGCACGAGACTTTCAGCCGATTAGATCGCCGCCAGCAGATTTTCGCGTCCGTCGATGTGGCCGCCAAAGAGGTGCGAAATGGTTGGAAGAGGAATAATTCGAGAAAAAGCGTTGATTGAAACAACAGAGTACAAACGACTTCCGCTCGACCCCAAACAACAATCATACGATTGAACGAGCGAGCGCGGAATGTCGGCCGCGTTTCGGATCAAATTCCGCCCGCCGGCCTTCCGCCAAGTGCTCTCGACCGATCGATCGAAACGAACCGAAGAAAACGAGTGGAATCGTAGGAGACAATCGACTGGGTTTATTTTTGAACGCAAGCAAACGAAAAAACCGCTAAAACAACCGAACGGGCCGCATTCCTCCTTGCAGCGGGCAAACGCGCGCGCTTTATGGCTCTCGGCATTCCTCTCGACTTCTCTTTGTTTGGTGCGGAGAAATTGGAGTGCTCGAAATGCATGGAAAGGGTAGGTGGCTATCAAAAGCAAGACAAGGCAAAAAAGGAAGAAGGAATGAAACACCAGTCGTCAAAAGAGACGAAACCCTACAATTGGACGCGGGTTTCTCGGAAGCGGAGGGCAACAAACGAGCGGGAAGCTCTCATTTGTTAGCCACTTGTTCGCGGTTTGATTACCGAGCGAGCGCAAGATTAATGAATGAGACGGAAAAATTCGTGGGAATTTCGCGAAACTCTCAAGTTCCCACGGCTGAATTGGCAGCCGGCCAAGTTTCATTAACGAGTTGTTGCAGATAAACTGTAAAAGTAAATCAGACACAGCCATTGATTGCTGCAACGATCAAAGGAAGCAACAAGTGAAGGAACGAAGAAAAATGCGTTGAAATGCCGTCGACTAATCCCCGCAATCCACTCCTCAAATCCCAGCGTCCAGTTTCCTTCCGCCCATTTGCCGTTCGCTTCTTCCCGCCGGCCACCTGCCCGCTCGAATGGCCGCCCGAATTGGGCACTTCGCCCGCCGCCCGCCCGCACTCACTTGTTTCTCCTTCCGCCGAGCCGAAAGGCGGTCAGTTTCTATAGCGACACGCGGAAAGCAAGACGAGGAGCGCGGGAGTGAGCCGAGTAACCAACTCCACTGCGGGAAAGAATTGAAAGAATGGCCATTCATTCCATTAGATTCGTTTCAATCTGTTAGAATTGATTAAAATCCTCCCATGGATCCCCCAAAATAAAAAACTCACGTCGAGATCGACGGCAAGAAACTCGTCGGCGGAGAGCTGGAAGTGAAAGTCGCCGTCGGCCGGCGTCCTCCACTGCTCGTCGTCGTCGTCCTCGTTGAAGTACGTGGGCGACGCGGTGGCGGTCGTGGACTCGTGGACGAGGTCCCAATCCTCCAACTCCACGCTGTGGTCGACGAGCAGCAAGGAGGTTTGATCCACGGCGGTCGCCGTTGCGGGAAGCTCCGCGCGCTTCACGAGTATGAGGCTCGACGGTCGGCGTTGGATCACGCGCGAGTGGCGACGTCGCGGCACGCGGCGACGCTTCGGGCCCACGCGCACGAAACGGCCCTCGACGTGGCGCAGCGGCAAGACGGCGAACGCGGACGCGACCACCGCGCAGAGCCACAGGAAGACGTCCGGCAAGCAGGCGACTTGATCGGCGGCCGACGACAAAAAGAGGAGCGTCACGGTGAACAGGAGCGAGTTCCGCGCGTGCATTCCGTCGGGGACGTCGACGAAGCGCCGACTTCAACCGCGGCGACGTTCGTCGGGCGAGTGGACGAGAAGCGGCGATGGTCGGCGGGCCCAATCGAGAGCATCGGCGGACATTTCTTCCTGGAAGCGGGTGTCTCGATTGATAAGAGAACCTTTGTGACTGCTTGCGGACAACGCGGAGATAACGAGTGAATGGAAGTGGAGTCTTTGTAGACGAAAACAAAAACAACCGGACAGAAACAAGCAAACGAAATCGACGACCGAGCGATCGACCGGCGACTCCCTTCCGTTTCTCTTTTTCCGTCGACGCCCACCGGCCGTCCGCCTGCAATCGCCACTCGCTGTCGGTCGCCGCCGGTCATTCGGAGAGCAAAAAGAAGACAATAGAGTGCGCAAAACGCGGAAAAACGCGAGGGCGATCGCAAGTGCGCGGCGAAAGAAGAGCAATAAAATCGACTGGAGAGTCGCGCAAGAGATCGAGCAGCGGATCGAAAGGAAAATTTCAAAAACTCGCCGCAGAAGTGAAGTGGTTGAAAGCTGGAGTTTGTGGAAACTTTCGCTTGTCAAAGTTTGCCAAAAAGAAGTCAAAAACGCGGCCGGAACAGGCGATGCGCGACGTACAGCGACGAAAAAAAGACAAAACGGGAGCCAAAGGAAAAGGGAAGGGCTCATCTTCCCTCTGCTTTTCGTCCATTCCTTGCGGGCTTCGCGCACGCGCCATCTGCTCGCTCCATCTTCCGCTTCTTCCCGTTGGCCGTCGCCCCTCGGCATGAAAGTCGAGCGAAGCAAGAGGAGAGCCGTTGGAAGCGCAGAAAAAGCATTCCGTTCGGTGAATCACTCGCGCTCTTCTGTTCAAAAATAATCCACTCCTGCTTCCTGCCTGCAACCTCCAAATAAAAAATCGAGTGGATGACGGCCACCGGCAGAAAAACGACGCGAGGGCGGCGGCGAGATCCTCTCCGCAAAACAAACAAAAATAATTCGGCGTGGACGCGCGTGGATTCCGTCTTTCCCGCGGGGTTTCGCTCGCGTTTGGCAAGCGGCCGGCGGTAAACAGCCGGGCAGAAGGCAGGAAACACCGGAGGTCGAGCAGGAGCACAATTTTCGCCAATCAAAGACCGAATGAAGGCGATCGCAACAGTCCAGAACGAACAAACAAAATTCCGTTCAATTTTCCTCCGCCCACGCGCTCCCTCACGTGCTTGCCCCGCGAACTCGCCGCAGAAGCCGGCGCGTGGGCGCAAGCGGCTGGCGGTCGGTCGCTCGGACGGCGCGGAGAGCGCGGCAAATCCGAGCGCGCGGAAGGTCGCTCTGCGCCTCGACCGGCGCGCGGCTTTTTCGGTTTCGCGCACACGCTTCCCGTTCGCTCGTGGATGGCGGCGAGGAAACGAGCGGCTCGTCGCGGTTAATGGAGGTCGTCGGGGCTAACGATAAACGACAAAGAGACGAGTCGATGGACATTTCTGTGAACGTTTGAACTTATTACTTGGCTATCAAACTTTTTTATTCTTTCTGGAGCTTCTATAGTGAGAAGCACTCGACGACAAAGCGAACAAGCATAAGACGAAAGCGTGTTTGCCGGGCGAAAGCGACTGCGGGCGGTAATTAGAGGACGCGATGCCCCTGCTTTCTGAGCCCTTTTAATTGCCCTCTTCCGTTGCTTCTTGTTGTTCTCATCGAATTCGATCCGTTTCTGTGGTTCCATCCGCTTGTTGCTTGGAATTCCCGTCGAGAATTCGTTTGATTGAAAAGAAAGCAGAAGACGACGGGGATGACTCATTCCTTTCGTCCCGTCGGACGTCCGAACTGGCGGCCAGCGGCCGTCGAATTGCAACAAATCGGCCGACTCCAAGCGATCGAAGAGCGTGGAAGACGGCGGCGAGTGCTGGACGGGCGGACGGTGCCGCCAAGTCGCCCGCCCGATTGATCATCGCGCCGAAGCGGCCGCTTTTTTCGGGACCCCCGTCGGCCGGCGGATCGGCGAATAAATTTTGCGGCCTTCCTGCGGCCGGTGCCAAGCGGAAAGCCGGCCGGCCGGTCTGCCGAGAGCAACTGTCGCCTTCTCGGGCCCGCTCGATCCCGCCGCTCGTCCGGCCGAGGGGTCGCCGCCGCCGCCGCCAAACACTTCGACCTCGCCGCCGACCGACCCACTGGCCGACTGGCCGCCGATCTCTCGGGTTTCTGGAAGGATGCCCGCTGGATCCCTGTGCAGACGAAGAAGCGAGTTGATTGGGGTGATCGCTGTAAAGCCTCGACACACCGATCGAATAAGAGAAACAAAATAGACACCAGTCATCCTTCAAAAGCAAAAGGAGAAAGTGAAAGGATTAACCGCAAGAGAAGAAAGCGGTTTGTTTATTCGAGTCCAAAGACGAGCCCTCAACTCAACTGTTGCCAGTCGCTGAAGAAAGCACAAAGCACGTCCTTGCTAGCTTGAAGTGCTTCTCGATGTTTCTGATTCCGCTTCTCTATTCGGGCGGCCTATCGACATCTCTCGATCCAGAAGCCACCAATCGAATCCGCAAATGCCGATTGCGTAATTCGTTTTCATTCGAGACGAATTCCTGCAAACCGCCGCCGTCGCTCGTCCGTTTCGTTTCGATTGACAACAAAAGGCGGCCGGTCGGCGGGCGGGGCGGCGAATGACCGATCGGTTCGTCAAGGCGGCCGGAGGCGACGGCGGGGCGAAAGAAATCATCATTTTCGTTGTCCGCCCTTCCTGCAGGCCGCCGGTCAGCCGATCGATCGGCCGGCCGGTGGTCAGCGGGCGTCTTCCAGCGGCCCGCTTGGCCGCCGAATTCCGCCGGCTTCTTCGTTTGTTGCCGCCCGCCCGCCAGCCCGACGGCCAGCCGGTCGCCAGTTGCCGCTCGGGAGTGGTGGATCGCCGCCGCCGCTTTCTTCCCGACCGACCGGCCGCTTTCGTCGTTTCGCCCTCCGCCGGGCGCCCGGCCAAGGCGGCGCTCTGGCGGCCGTCTGATCGTCTGCCCGCCGCGATCGGCGTGCGGCACGACTGATGGGCAAGGAGTTCGTACTCCCGCCTCGCCCCTCGGCCGCCGGCTTGCTCGGGAACTCGGCCGCCCGCCCGCTCGGTTTGATTCGGCGGACGGCTTTTGATCGAAAAGAGCCGTGGATTGGGTTGGATTTGTTGCGGGCTGTGGGGTTTGCTTGATGCTTTGACGGGTAGTTCATTGCTGTACTCATCGCTTGTGTCCATTCGATGGGTCTTCCGTGTTGCCCCTCATTTCTCTCTCCCGTCCTTTACGAGCGACCAGGTGGTTTGGTGCCCGACTGTGCGCGACCGAACAGCCGAGGCGGACACGTGGGCCGCCGAACGATGAGGTCCGCAATGCAAAAAGGCGGACGGACAAGCGTACGTGTTTCCCGTTCGCTTCGGACGTGGACGCGAGTGGCCGCTCGCGCATCTCCGCGTCGTCTTCGTGAATCAGCGGCGGCGTTTGGCGAGCCGAACGGACGACGGCGAGTGCATCGATTTGCATTCGGGCAATCGGTTGGGTGGTTGTGGGTGGAATTTGAGGTTGTTTGGCGGTTGGTCGTGGGCGGTGATTGCGATTGCGTTCTCTGATTCGTGCCTCATTACGTGTCTAGTTCCCACCGTTTGCTCCCGCCCCTCCAACCACTTCCCGAGTTCCAGCGCTCTCGACTCAAACCGCCGCCTCGATTCGACCGGTCGCCGTTGGCCGCGAGTTCGTTTCGCTTTTGGTCTGCGGGCGGAAGGCGCGCCGTCGAACTCGCGACTGTTCCGCTTGAGCGGCCGAAAGTCGGCGAGATGCGCGCCGATCGGGCGCCAACGAGAGGCAAAATGCGGCCGCTGGTGGTCGTCGGCCTCGTCCTGCTCGGCCTCAGCGCCTTCAACGAGCAGCAGCGCGTGGAGGCGGCCGCCTGCAAGGGCTGCGCGCCGCCGTGCGTGTGCCCCGGACAGAAGGGTGCGTTGAGGTCTAATCCAAAGCCTACTGTTCATCCTCCTCCGTCTGCAGGTGAACGCGGAGTGCCCGGCTTCGCGGGCCCGCGAGGCCATCCGGGACTGCCGGGCGACGACGGGCCGGAGGGCGCGTTCGGCGCGCCCGGGATGGTCGGCTCGGAGGGCGACTTCGGCGACGCCGGACCGAAGGGACTTCGAGTGAGCCACCGACCGACTGCTCTCCTCAATCAATTGCTTCAGGGCGATCGTGGCCTTCCCGGCGCCGGCGGCCGCAGCGGTTTGCCCGGTCTGGACGGACTGCCCGGCCTGAAGGGCGAAAATGGGCTGCCCGGCTGCAACGGAACCGACGTGAGTGCATTGAAGAGAGCAGCATCTTTGTTGCGGCAAAGCTGGTGGAGACCGATGAGAACAGTCTTTTTGTTGATCAACGAGACATCCCGCCGTAAGAGAACGTTCCATCACCTCGCCTTTCGGGTGACTCACCACCCGCCGTTCACTTTTTTCTTCAAAAATCGGCCGAGTTTTTCGTTTCGAACAGCCAACTCGCCCGCTCATACGCGGAACGGCCGGTCGATCGCGGCGACACGGCGCCTGTCGGCATTTCGGGCGGCGGACGGGCGGGATTTACGAGCGGCGGCTTCTCGTTTGCCCGCGGGCCGCTCGCATTCATCACACGGCGATCGGGGCGCAGTTTGGGCCGATTCCATCCGAAAGCATGAAACGAGGGACGATTGCATGAGCAGAAAACGACGGGAGGGGTGGAAACGAGCGAAATATGAGCTTAAAAATATGCAATGAGGTCAACAATCGACTGCACACTTGCTTGTGAACTCAAACAATCGCTTCAAATGCCCAACAGATTGCATCGAGTAACACGAACGTTTAGGGACTCCCTGGATTGCCCGGATTGGTCGGGCCGCCCGGTCCTCGAGGCCCCGACGGCGAAGCGGGACGACCGGTGAGTGAACCGAAAAATTGACCAGAAAAAGCACCCGTTACCATGTTTTCGACTACTTTTGACCATTTTTGACCGCGATACTCGTCTGTAGTGAATCAGAAACGACCGTATTGCCTAGGGATTGCCCGGCCCGCCCGGCGAAGGCGGCATCAACTCGGTGGGCCGCAAGGGAGAGAGCGGAACGCCCGGTGAGTGACCGCAAACACTCTTCCACTCATTACCGCTGCCTGTTGCTCGTAGGAGCCCCCGGACTGCCTGGGCGTGCAGGGAACGACGCGATGCCCGGCCTGAAGGGCGCGAAGGGAGAATACGGATCGTACGGTGAGTGCGGGGTGGATTGGAGGGGGTTTCGATCGAGAGAGCTCTTTTGACTGGCGTTTTGGGATTGAAAAAAAGAGGAAAGCCGTGAACAAGTAAAAGAGCGTACGTAGAGAGCATAAAATTGCTCATTCTGTTTGTTCACACTCGCAGAGTTGCCTGCAAACAAATTTCACCCACCAACTTCAATGCTTGTTCCAATCACTTCTGTTTAGGTCCGCCCGGCTATCCCGTGAGTTGCTGCTGGCCGCCCGCGTGCAGGTGAATGACGGCGACGAATTCAGGGGCCGCCGGGGCCGAAAGGCTACTCGGGACCGCGCACACCCGGCGTGAAGGGCGAAAAGGGATTGAGCGGACCGCCCGGCAAGTGGCCACTCCGCTCTCCTCATCGCCGTCGTTCGTTTAGGTCCACCGGGGCCGCCGGGCCAGTTCGTGGACGCGCTGTCGGCCGAGGAGACCGAAGTGATCCAAGGGCCGCGTGGACGTGACGGTGAGCTTGCTGCACGCCTTCCGCTCGCTCACCGCTCGTTCGTTCGATTGCAGGGCCGAAGGGCGAGAAAGGAAACATCGGGCCGGTGGGACCGCGCGGTTTCGGCGGCCAAGACGGCGCTGGCGGTTATCCCGGCCTTAAAGGCAAGTTCTCGCGCGTCTATGCGCTCATTTGCGACTTCCGACTGCTGCAGGCGAGAAGGGAGACATCGGCGACTACGGACAGCGCGGAAAGAAGGGCAAGGACGGCAACACGGGCCTACCGGGCCCAAAAGGAGAGACTGGATCCCCTGTGCGTTGTTGCAATCGAGAGAACACGTGCAATCATCTTCTCTCTGCAGGGAAATCCCGGACTGCAAGGATGGGGCGGCCAGAAGGGCAGTGCGGGCGACATCGGCTATCCGGGTGAGCGAGCGTTGCATAAGGGGAACACAACAAGCGGAAGCGAGTGAAAACAGAAGCAGTCGCTTGAATGCGTCGTTTTGAGTCACCAGAACAGTCTCTCTCTCGTTTTCCATGGCTCTTCTAACTGGTTTGATTTCAGGACGACCTGGTGCGTGAACCAACGCTTTACTGCTCGCTCCTAATCACTCTTTTTCTTTGTGCAGGCCTTGAAGGCGATCCAGGACCCGCGGGCCCGATCGGCGTCGGCAAGGGACTTCCCGGCGGTCGTGTACGTGAAGAACGAGTTCGAATGATTAGCTAATGGCCTCTACGTGGTCTAGGGCGTCCAAGGAATCGACGGGCCGCCCGGCGAGAAGGGACTGCCAGTTAAGTGCTTTAGAATGCTGCAGAACGGACAAGGGGTGGTGAGGACTGATCACACTCTTCCACTCGATCAATTCAACACTCCATTCATTGTTCTCCTCTTCAGGACACGACGGCGAGCCCGGAGCAGTGGGGCCGCGCGGTCCGGTCGGGAATCCGGGCCCACCGGGTGAGTGAGCGTTGATCGCCGCTCTCTGATCGACCTTGATCGCTGCAATTGACGACTGCTCACTCCTTATTGCTTGCAGGAGTTCCCGGACTGGACGGCACGCCCGGCTGGTCGGAGAAGGGCGATCGCGGCGACGACGGCTTCCCGGGCACGTCCACTCGTTTCCTTGCAGCGTTTACTCACCTTTTGATCACTTGCAGGCTACGGAGGAGAACCCGGTAGACGTTCTTTCTTCTATTTCTTGTAAATGTTCTACTTGAAGGCATTCCCGGACTGCCGGGCGAGTGCGGGCCTGAAGGTGCGTTCAGCCGAGTGGAAACAAGCTCTATTGACCGACGCGCTTGCAGGCGAGCACGGACTGCCCGGCTACGACATTCAAGGACCTCCGGGCGAGGACGGGACGCCGGGCCGCGATGGATATCCCGGTAGGCGTTCGGGGAGTGCGGAAGGGCGGCGGAGAGCGTTCTCGGGTGGGAGATCGAAGCGGTGGTTGAATGTTTTGGTAGTCAGCTCCAAGAATGAAAGTCGTCGGTCGCGTGGAAGATCAACGAGCAATCTTTTCGCGTATCATTTCGACCAACACACTGCCAACGAACTCGCAACCCCCACCTACTTCCAACACTCCTTTCTTGCAGGAATCCCCGGCGACGTCGGAGATGCGGGCTTCTCGGGCGAGAAGGGCTTTCCGGGCACCGGCGTGAACAAGGTCGGGCCGCAGGGCCTGCCCGGAATGATCGGAATCCCGGGCGAGAACGGACGCATTGGAAATCCCGGTAAGCGAACACAACGGCTCGTTTCAACTCCCTC
This sequence comes from Aphelenchoides fujianensis, assembly GCA_024699865.1. Taxonomy (NCBI): domain Eukaryota; kingdom Metazoa; phylum Nematoda; class Chromadorea; order Rhabditida; family Aphelenchoididae; genus Aphelenchoides; species Aphelenchoides fujianensis. Next base: position 36,117 of record JAMPIO010000243.1, read on the forward strand.
TTCTCGCTGTAGGATTCCCGGGAGCCGACGGCGCTCGTGGACTGCCGGGCGACGACTGCGGCTACTGCCCCGACGGACTGCCTGGACTCAAGGGTTCGTTTCGATCGTAGGAAGAAATATGGGGGATGAGGTTGACAAATGACGTTGCATTGGCCGTCGGCTCAACGCTCTGGTCTTTCTTCAAGCGTTTGCAGCCGGAACTCACGAATAGACGCGCGCCGACCTCAAAAATCGACCACACACCTCCGCAACTCATCCCCCGCGTTTAGGAGAGCCGGGCGAGAACGGCGTGGACGGCTACATGGGCGCGCGCGGACCGGACGGGCCGATGGGCTATCCGGGCGCGAAGGGCGTCGCCGGAAACCCGGGGCCGGTCGGGCAGCCCGGCTATCCCGTTCGTTCACTCCCTCATTCACTTCTAACAACTATTCACTCGTTTGCAGGGCGCTCCGGGCATCCCCGGGCTCGACGGATATCCGGGCCCGAAGGGCGAGGCCGGCGAAGTGATCGGACCGATGGAGAACCCCGCCGGAATCCCCGGACTGAAGGGCGAGCGAGGCGAACCCGGTGGGCACTAAATCACCCGTCCAGACCTTCATCTTCGTTCAGGATTCGTCGGATTGCCCGGGTTGCCGGGTCCTGACGGATTGGGTGCGTTCTAGAGTGCGAGAAGCTTCAAATGAGTCGATTGCTTGCAGACGGCGCTCCCGGCCTTCCCGGATTTGCGGGGCCGCGCGGAGAGATCGGCCTCGTCGGCATTCCCGGCAAACACGGCCGCGACGGCTTGATTGGACGTCCGGGCGACAAAGGCCCGCCCGGCGACTCGTATCCGGGCGCCGACGGCATTCCGGGTGCGTTTCGGGTCGATCAGGGGGCTGGACTGAGATTTGGTCCATCTGATACCAAAAAGTTGCATTTTGTTGGGAGAAGATTGGGGTTGAGTCAACGACGATCTGTCGCGTCTTCTAGACGTCGTTTTTTACTCGTAGACCCAAAACAACCGTTTGCTGTGCAATAATCGGTCGACAACCTCACACACACTCCCTCTCAACCACCTAACAAGCGAATTGCAGGCGCGAAGGGCGAGGCGGGTGCCGCTGGGTTGCCCGGACTGCCGGGTGAAGTCGGAAGGTGAGCGCTCCGTGCTGCAGTCCCGATTCACTCACGCATGGGAGTTTAGGCCCGGACCGCCGTACATGGCGTTGACTCGCGGACGAGAGGGCCCCGTTGGTCTGCCCGGCCGTCCCGGACTCAAAGGAGGTCAGACGGCGTCATCTTTTGATTGATCAACGCTCGAGAATGTTCAGAACGTGGCCAGCCTGGTCTGAATGGCGCGCCCGGCCTCAGCGGGCCCCCCGGCCTCCCAGGAGCCGTCGGCGAGGTCGGCCTGAGCGGCATCCCCGGAAAAAGGGGCCGAGACGGTGCTCCGGGTGCGAGAGGCCTCCCCGGCGACGTCGGGCTTCCCGGCCTTCCCGGATTGGTCGGCGGTAGGCTCAGAAGTCGAAGGACTCTTTTAACGAACAGTTTAGAGCGCGGAATGGACGGCGTGCCCGGCCTCGACGGCCCGCAAGGTTCGTTCACGTTAGGGATTGCTTTGAGTCCTTGATTCTGACGAATCGAGAGTTTTCCGTTCATTCATCGTGCAAACACTTTGCTTAAACGTCAATATACAGAAAGAATCCTCTATTTCGTGTCGCTTACTCGTAATTCTGTCGACTGGCCAATTTATTCGCTTTAGGGGAGCCCGGAACCCCCGGCGTCGGCGCGTTCGGCCTCGCGGGTTATCCCGGCCCGAAGGTGAGCAAAACGATCGCCTGTTGACCTCTCCGCTTCTTTCTGTAGGGTGAAGCCGGAGACAACGGATTGCCCGGCCTGCAAGGGCCGAGCGGCTTGCCCGGACTGCCCGGGACGCCCGGATCGATCGGCGGTAGGTTCACAGAAGGAATGAGCATGTTGACAGCCGATTAGAGCGCGGAATGGACGGAACCCCCGGCCTCAACGGTCCGCCCGGCTTGAAGGGCGAGCACGGTGAGTGGAGGAGTCTTCAGGACGACTCACGAAAGTTCCCTACTTTCTCACTTCCTTCTCGCTGCTTCAGGACTGAGCGGAATCCCCGGAAAGGACGGTCGTGACGGAGCGGTGAGTTGCGGCCATCCACTCCTTTTTTAACCTCTCCTGCTCCAGCCTGGCCTCCAAGGCGCCCCCGGCTTCAACGGGGCGAAGGGAGAGGCCGGCCTGAACGGATTGCCCGGATTGGCGGGTCCCAAGGGCCAACGCGGGATGGACGGCGCCGAAGGACGGAGCGGTCGGCCGGGCGTGCCCGGCCTCGAGGGACCGAAGGGCCAGGACGGCGACCACGGCCTGCCCGGCATCGTGGGCGAACGCGGCGTCGACGGCTACCCCGGTGAGCGAGCGGAACGAGCGGGCGTCGAGCTGCAGGGCTGCTAATGTGTGCAAGAGGAAGAGTCGAAGGAATTGGTCTTTCCGCAAACCAATGGGTTGTTTGGAACTAGAACTCGCTTTTTGCAACAAATCAAGGCTTCACACGTACTCACCGCATTGTTTCAGGCGCGCCCGGACTGCGAGGCGAAGACGGTGTGTTCCCACCCCTTCTTCTTTCAATCTACCCATGGTTTAGGCTTTCCCGGCCGCCGCGGACAAGACGGGCTGCCGGGCATCGTTGGACAGCCCGGCCTGAGCGGATTGCCCGGCCTTTTGGGCGAGCGAGGCGACGAGGGCGTTCCCGGCTACGCTGGGCGAGTTCCCAGCAAACAGAACACTTTAACGTCCACTCCGCTTGCAGACCGCCCGGCGAGAACGGTCTGCCCGGCCTGATGGGCGCCCCCGGGCCGCAAGGCATCGAAGGAGTGCCCGGCGAGAAGGGCGACCGCGGACAGTCGATCCCCGGCCCCAATGGCGCCCCCGGCCTTCAGGGCGATGCCGGCTTCGACGGACTGCCGGGGTGAGTGCGGAGGATCGTTGGGGGCAAGCGGGAAAGAGAGGGGGGATCGAGAAATGAGTGGGCGCTTCATCAGCAGAAGTTCCTCACTTTAACGCTCGCCTGTTGCTGCAGCTCTTTATTTCTTGCTCAACACACAATTTCTATCACTCGACGCACGGCTCTTCAGCCGATCAGACGGGCACGCAGCCGTAGGCCTTGTTGAAAGCGTCGAGAATGTCGGCGGGCGGGTGGAAAGGGTCCAGTTGGATGGAGTGGGGCGTCAACTCGTCCAAATGCTCCTGTTTGACGTCCTTCGTGATGCCGACGAGCACGAGGCGGTCGTTCTCGTTGATCTTCGCGGCCAGCTTCCGCGAGTGCTCGACGATCTCGTCGTTCAGGTCGCTCACGAACACGACGAAGATTTGCGGCTTGCTGTGCAGCAGCAGGCGGTGCACAATCTTCTCGAACACTCTGAAGCAGAATGAGAGTAAGGGTTAACGAATGATTTGTGGACGAACCCCCGCAGCACGGGCATGTCATCGGCGGGGCGGGTGACCTTCAGGCATTCCTGCACGTCCTCGAGCGTGCCGAACCTCATGAACGTCAAGTACCACACGTCGCTCGCGTAGAAGCCGAGCGCCAGACGGTCGAACTGCGCCCACGAGGCGAACAGGCGGTGCGCAAGGAAATCTTTTTGGGCCTGCGGGGGAGATCCGGAGGGTCAAAAATGGTTATTCGCTTTGCTCACCTGATAGCGATCGATGGACATGGCGGTGGAGCGGTCGGCGATTACCGAGATGTTCCGATTGCACGGCTCCAGCGGCTCGTCTTTTCCAATGCTCCGAGCATCGGCGGAGGCCGAGAAGACGGCGAGGAGCAGGAGGAGGGAGAGGGAGATTGCGGAAGCCATCACTTACTGCCCGTTTCTCGTTGATGAGTAATTGCTTCCCGTCGTCCCCGCTTTTATGCCGCCCCTGTTTGTCGAATTCCACTGCTAATTGACGTCGAAGTCATAAAGAAGGGTGTTCGTGGTCGCGGTTTGTCGTTTCTTACCAGCGTTTGTCGTTTTTATCACGACCCACGGCGAGAAGCCGTCCGCGGCTCGCTCTTTCGTCCGGAAGCAAGCGGGTCTCTTGACGTCGGTCACAAGTCGGCGTCAGTTGATGCAATCTGATCACAACAACAAGTGGCTACTGTAAAATGCGGAACGGAGCGCAGAAAGCAAACAACTCAACGAAAGCAACGAAACACGCGTCTTTAACGCCTTCCCCTTTCATTCACGTCGATTTCAGGCCGCCGGGACTGCCGGGCCGCGCTGGAATCATCGGAATGCCCGGACCGAAGGGCGAACGCGGCGACGGCGGCTTCAGCGGTCCGCCGGGCCGCGACGGGCTGCCGGGCGTCCCGGGCCGCGAGGGCGAACGCGGAGAAGATGGAATTCCCGGAGCGATGGGTCTGCAAGGTCCTCCGGTTCGTTCACTTCATTCCATCCACCCTTTCGCTCACTCCACTCGTTCTTGAAGGGTCTGCCAGGTCCCGCGGGATTGAACGGCGCCCCCGGACTGGACGGTGACAGCGGAGTGCCCGGCGCTCGCGGCAGTACGTCTTGTTTGTCTCTCTACCTTCAACACACCTCCTGCTTGCAGTCAACGGCCTCCCCGGACGAAAAGGAGAACCCGGCGACGGTGGCATCCCCGGAGCACGAGGTACGTGAGCGAGGAGGCTGTAGAATGGGCGAGGAGCACTCAAATCATCTCTGTCGCGTCCACTCGTCTAACAAACGCGTGTTTAGGCTTGCCCGGTCTCTCTGGTCAACCAGTGAGTTCTCTGTCTTCTCTTCTACGTTCTAAACGCTCGCTCGTTGAAGGGACCGCCCGGATTGCCCGGTCTTTTCGGCGCGAAGGGAATGATCGGTGACGAGGGAGTCCCTGGAGTGCCCGGTAATTCGAAGCTTCAATTCTCGTTATAATCGTTCTTTTGAGGCCGCGACGGAGCGCCCGGGCTGGCGGGAGAGCCCGGCGAGAACGGGCTGCAAGGCGCCCCCGGCCGTGACTCGTGGGGAGCCGTTGGAGAAGTGGGACTCCCTGGAATCCCCGGCAAAGGTGAGAGGACTTCAGGAGGTCGAATTCAACACTCATTCCTTGCAGACGGACGGCCAGGCCTCCCAGGAGCTCAGGGACCCGTAGGAGACGTCGGTTACGGCGGCGCTCCGGGTCTTTGGGGCGAACGAGGCGATCAGGGGCCGCCGGGCGTCGTCGGCGAGACCGGACTGCGCGGAATCGACGGCAAACGAGGTGGGTGCATTCACTTAAGAGCTGCGCGTTGGGCTTTGCTTTGGGGATGTTCCAAAAGCATTTATGTCGTCGACGAACAAACGAGAAGGTTGCCTGAACGCAGCCCACCACACGAAACACTTCTCCTCACTCACATCCATTCATTTAGGGCGCGATGGACTCCCCGGCCTGCCGGGCGTCCCGGGGCCTGATGGCGTGAAAGGAGAGCGCGGAATGGACGGTTTGCCGGGCCCTAACGGATATCCAGGCCCTGAAGGAGCTCCGGGCATGCGGGTTCGTTCTTTCTTCTTGAAATGCAACGTATCTCGTCGTGGGTCACTTCCCGCAAGCGAGGGCGTTCTTTTACGCACTCTGGAGGAGAAATCAGCACGTACTAGCTTGTGCTGCTCTCTCTGACAAGTAATCAACGCCTGAGAAGAAGCACACAACATAAATTGCATTTTCTCGTTCCTTTGATCTCTCAACTTAACGCTCCGCTGCAGGGCGACCAAGGACCGACGGGAGTGCGCGGCCAAGACGGCAAACGCGGCCTCGACGGCCTCCCGGGGGCGCCCGGCTTCGTCGGCCCGCGAGGAGACGATGGGCTGAACGGCGCGCCGGGACTGCCGGGATGTGAGCGCTGATACCTCTTTTCTTTGTCAACTGGCACGAATTCTAGACCCTGGCCCTCAAGGACCAATGGGACGGCCCGGCCCACAGAGCCCAACGATTCGCGTGAGTTCTCCACTCTTTCTGAGTGTTCCCTGCACTCTCCGCAACCCAACCATCGCAAGAATACTCCTCACAACCTTTCGTTCAGGACATCCACTTCCCCGACGGCATCCCCGGCGATCAAGGACTTCCAGGTGAGTGAGCGGTGGAATGAATGGAGGAAAGCATCTGACTGCTCTCCACTTATTTCTTCCTCCACCCTCCTTTGAACACCCACTTCATCCGCGTGTTTAGGCCTTCCGGGACTGCCGGGCGAAAACGGCGACAGCGGCTTGAGCGGCCCACCGGGGTCGGCGGGTTATCCGGGTCCGAAGGGCGAAAATGGCGTTCCCGGCTATCCAGATGAGTTTCCGCGGTTGTTTTGAAGTGTTTGGGCGGTCTCCTGCTTGTATTGGCCTGGTCTTCCTCTTCATCCTTCACTTTCCACTTGCATCCTCTTGAATCCCTCCGACTCGTCGCTAATCCTCGTTGTTTAGGCAGCAGAGGCTACCCGGGCGACAGCGGCATTCCGGGACCTCAAGGATTGGCCGGCCGTCAAGGACAACCGGGTAGGTCTTCCGGCCACTCATTCCAGCACTCTACTGCTTCCTTGAAGGCTATCCTGGCCCGCCTGGCCAGTTCGGAGCGCCGGGCGGCTGGGCGCCGAGTCGCGGCTTCACGTTCACGAAACACTCGCAGACGACCAGCGTGCCGCAGTGCCCGCCCGGCTCCTCGCAGCTGTGGAGCGGCTACTCGCTGCTCTACGTGCAGGGCAACGGCCGCAGCGCCGGCCAGGACCTGGGCTCGCCCGGCTCGTGCATCCCCAAGTTCTCGACGATGCCGTTCATGTTCTGCAACGTGAAGGAGACGTGCCATTTCTCGTCGCGCAACGACTACTCCTTCTGGCTCTCCACCGGCGAGCCGATGACCATGATGATGAGTCCGGTACGTTCCGTCGTTTGTGTGGGTTGCAGGTGGTCGAGTTTGATTCCGGGTATCCAATGGGGGCTTTCACTCGATCCTCTTTCCCATCGATCTATTCTCACTCACCGATTCGCCGTTTAGTTCTCCGGCACGGCGATCCGGCCGCACATCTCGCGCTGCGCCGTCTGCGAGATCCCCACGCAGATCATGGCCGTCCACTCGCAGGACTCCTACGTTCCGCAATGCCCGCCCTCGTGGTCGCCGTACTACAGCGGCTACTCGTTCGCGATGGTCCGTCCTTCCGCCTCCAATCAACGATCAATCCTCTGCTTTCAGCACACGGCTGCGGGCGGCGAGGGCACCGGCCAGCCGCTGGAGTCGCCCGGCTCGTGCCTCGAGGAGTTCCACGCTGTTCCGTTCATTGAGTGCCACGGCAAAGGCACTTGCAACTACTACGCCACCAACCACGGCTTCTGGCTCGCCATCGTCGATCGGGTACGCGCGGGGCCTTTTTGGGGTCCTTCTTGTGAATCCTTGAGCTCCTTCTTTGATTCGCACGACCCCAACCTCATGCCCGCGCTTTCAGAACAACCAATTCCGCAAACCGATGCCACAGACGCTCAAGGCGGGCGGCCTGAAGGATCGCGTCTCGCGCTGCCAAGTGTGCATCAAGAACCGCCAATAACTCTACGCACTCAACAACCAGCGACCAACACTCAACTTATTTCTTTCTGCTCCCCGATCCCCGCTCGAATTCAACCCAAACGGTTGAACGTTCCGTGCGGCGATCGTCGGCGGCATCAATCAGCAGTTATTCCCCTTCTTTCTACTGCATTCTCTCCTTTCTATCGATTGCTTTCTTTCAACGCGCTGCCACGCCTTCCAAACGAAAACTGCCCCCAACTTCTTTTGTTCAAGCGATCGATCCCCCGTCTTGCCAACCGACTGCGAAATGTCCAGTTCTCCCCCATTCTTCTGCTTCCCACTGCCCACTCTTCTTTGTGCAATAAATTAAATGCAATTGAGCCCGTTGGATCTGTTGGAAGCTCGAAGTTTATTACAACAACCTGCGGTTGATTACGACAATCTAGAGCAAAACTAATCGGTACTCAATAGTAAACAGCACACAACGTAGTTTGGGAGAGATCCGCATCGATTAAACGCTAAGGATAGGAATTTGTCGACGATAGGCGGGAGTATTGCGAAATACGGACGTTAAAAGCCCAAATAGCAACAATAAACAATAAGTAGAAGACGGCTATTCCAAAGCAAATCTCTAGAAATCAACTGAATGAAACGAGAAGAGGAACGATACAACGAACAAAGGCAGGCATGAGCAAGAGGATTCACGATACCATTGAATTTATTTACAGCTCGATCACGACGACGACTAACTGGCGGCCTCCAGGCGCTCCTTGAATTTTTTCACGAATCGGCGGTGCGCAGCGGCGACGGTGGGCGCGTCCTCGGGCGACTCGAGCACGCGGTCGGCCGCTTCGATCCACGCGACGAGGTCGGCGGGCTCCACGTCCGCCTGCAGCTCCTCGAAGTGGACGTCCGCGTTGTCGCGCTCGTGCTCGACGAACGCGAGGAAGGTGGTGCGGGCGTGTCGGGCGCCGCTCAAATGCCATCGGATCAGCTGGCGCCGCTGCTCGGCGATCGGATCGTCGGCCGCCAGCACGCGATCGACGAGGAAGCGGCGGTGGGTCGTGTAGAGGAACGTGAGGATGCGGACGGCCGCTTGGGCGTCCTCCTGGCCGAGCATCGTGTCGACGAGCAGCCGCACGTTGTCCGTTCGCTTCTTCAGGTCCTCTTCGTTCGCCTGCAATCCCTTTCGATTGATTGAAGCGATGCAAAGGGAACTCACCTCTTTCTCGAACAACGAGAGCGCTAGCGCCAACACGCGGAAGTCGCGGCACTTTTGGGCCACAGCCGACGGCTTCGACTTGTAGTACTCGATGCTCAGCTTGCTGCAAGCAAATGAAGCGAGCAATCAATCAATCAATCATAAAGAACTCACTCGATCAACGCGCCGAAGATGCCCGGCCACCGCGCGCCCTTCTGATTGATGGCGGTGATGAAGTCGAAGAAGGAGCGCTCCGTCGCCGCCATGATCGGATCGCTCTGTTGGGCTTGCGGGCGGACTTGTCCCCACAGGTCGCCCACGTTCTGCTCGCGGATGAAGCGGACGAGCAGCTCGACCAGCTCCTGGACGCTCGGCAGCTTCGCCTCGCCGCCCGCCCAACGCGCCAGCTGATCGTCGAAGCGTTTGGCGGCGTCGGCCACCGCCTTCTCCTTCGGCTGCTTCTGGCCCCTTTGGGTGAGGTGGGCGAGTATGTCCATGACGAAGTTCAGCGAGGCGCCGACCGTCTTCGCTCGCGAGCGGGCACTGAAACGAGGAGAAACGGTAGAGAAGTTAGGATTCCAAAAATTGTGGTGGCTTTCGGCGCCCCGCTTTGAACCTCGAATGCAAAGAAACATGTGCAACAACCCAATCGAATCGAATAAAAGTAAAAGCAAGGACTCACTCGTTGGGCTTCGACGAGGTCGGCGGCGGTTGCCGGAGCGTCTCCAGCCGGCCGCCTCGGACGGCGCGCTTCGTTGGGAACGCGGGCGCGTTCGCGACTTCGATCAGCTGGGCGCGTTTCGGCTGGGCGGCCGCCGACGTCTTCGGTTTGGGCGTCGCGCTCGCGGCCTTCGGCTCCTGCTCGTCGGACGGGACGGCCAGCGTTCCGCGTCGCAGACGGACGTTTGCCGTCGATTTGCTCGTCGACGGCTTCGGCTCCTTCGGTTCCTCCGCCGGCTTCGCCTCAGCTTCCTTCGGCTCCTCGTCCTTCGGTCGTTCCTCCCGCTTTCGTCCCGTTGGCTTCGGCTCCTCCTCCGTCTTCTCCGCTTCCTTCTCGGCTGCGTGAGGCGACGGGAGCGACTCGGCGGACGTCGAGGCCGAAGCGGCGGCGCGTTTCGTCGGCGAGCGCGGCTCGGACGTCTTCTTGAGGCGCACGACGGACGACGTCGAGCTGCGAGTGCGACGATCGGGCGGCGGCACCTCGGCGATCTCCTCCGGCATGTCCTCCACCTCCTCGACCGGCGGCTGGGCGGTCGGGGGCACGTGGGCAATGCGGCGTGAGGAGCGGACGGGACTCAGCGATTCGGAGGCCGTCGACGTGCTTTCGGTTCGCGTCGCTCGTCGCTTGCGGCCGGCCAGCGTCGACGGTTGGGCGGGCGCGGCTTCCGCTTCGACCTTGGCCGCCGGCGGCTTCGCTGGAGTCGCTGGGGATGGCGGCGGTTGAGCGCGCTTGGACGGCGCCCTCGGCGGCTGCCGTCCGCTGGACGTCGCGGCGGAGGCGGTGGCCGCGCGGGGCGCACGGGCGCGTCGTTTGGGCGGCGACGGGGCGACGAATTGCGGCAGGTCGGGCACGTCCTCCACGGGCAGCTCGGCCGCCTCGCCGCCGTCCTCCTCGTGGTCCGAGGGCTCGAAGCCGGCGGCCGTTTCGGCGGCCACCGAACGCTTCGGCTTCTTCCGCGCGGCGGGCGCCTCGTCCTCCTCCTCGTCGCTCTCGTCGAGCATCGCCGAAAGCAGGAGGTCGGCCGTGATGGACGCGTCGGGCGTCTTTTGGGCGGCGGCCGCCTTTTTGCGCGGCGATCGCTTGCGGCCGGCCGTCGGCGAGGTCGACGTCGAGGGCATCGCCTCCTCCACGATGTCCGCCAACTGCTGCCGAATTTCGGCGCGCTTCCGACGCTGCGCGTCCGTCGGGTTGTCGCCGACCGTCGACTAAACTCGAAGCGAATCAATGAACGAACAAATTCGGCAGAAACTCACGAGATCCCGCATTTCCTTTGAGTTGACCAGCGCAAGGAATTTCTAAACGACAAGGAGGGTTGAACGAAAGCGAGAGGTGGACGAACCTGGAGCGCCTTTCCCGAGGAAATCGCCCGTCCGGCCATCTCCTTCACTCGCGCCTCCAGCGCCTGCATGTGGGTGGTCGTGCGGGCCAACGCCTCTTCGGACGCCTTCGAGCGGGCGGCCGCCGCCTGAACGCGACCATTCGAATGACAAGAAGGGAAGCACGGGACGAACCTTGTTCTCGGCGGCCTCCTCGCGCGCCTGCAGCAGGTGCTCCTGCAGCGTCTCGATCCGCGTCTGGCTCTCGATCGTGCGCTGGTGGTGTTCGGCTTCTTTGCGCTCGGCCTCCTTCAGCTGGCTCGTGAGCAGGCTGATGTGCTGCAGACGGTCCTTCAGCGTGCGCTCCAGTTCTCCCAGTTTCTGCAAGACGGAAGTGCGGAGGATGAAGCGAAAGGAAGACGAACCCGTTGATCTTCCTGGTACTGGCGATTCATGTCGTTGGCCTTCTGGACTAGAGCGAAGGCCTTCTCTGCGTTCTCCAAGTACGCGGCGCATCTCACGCACTCCGGCGGGACGCCCGGCCGGTTCGTCGTGGACGGGAGCGCGCGACGCGGCGGCGGGAGGGCGTCGATGCGGACGCGGCGATCGCCGGCGCCGTTCGGCGGCGAGACGGCCGGTTCCTTCGGCTGGAACTGCTCCGGCGGACTGTCCAGGTCTGAACGAACGAGAAGAGTGGAAGGAGCAGAAGGAAAGCTCACCCTCGTCGATGTCGACGCGAATCCGCGACGCCTCCTCGCCGCGCTCGTTCACGAACCGCTCCTCCACGCCGCCGTTCACTGCCTCCAGGTTCGGCGGCTGATCAACGAGCATGCCGCGCTTCGAACGGGGCTGAACGGAAGGGATTAATGGAGGAGATTTGAAAGCGATCGCGCACGAGAAACTCGCTTCAATCGGTGCGAATTCCGCGAATTTCGTGGAAATAACGTAAATTTTCCGTAAGCTTTTCGATTTTCCCTCAAATCGCAATGAATTTTGATCCAATCTCAACCAAAATGAACGCCGATTTCTGCGGAACAAATGCGGATGGAAATCACTCCGAAAACAATCGATTGACTCTCGTGTGAATCACGCCTCAACCGGGCAGAAACAAGCGGAACGCCGCGACGCCAAACGGGCGCCGCTGAGCGCATTCGCGGCGGGAATCAACAGCGGCGGCCGAGGGCTGGAAGAGCGCGGTGATTTCGCAGAGTTTCAAGCAAATGTATTCGCTTGGTTGAAGTAAAAGTCGATTGTTTGTTGTTGGCGGCCATCCGCGAGTGAAAAGGAATCAAAACAGCGGATAATTGAAGAAGATCTCTTGTTATTCTTTTTTTGGCCGTCCACTCAACCAATTTCCTTCATGAATACGTGATGGTTTATTAGTTTCAAACGTGAATGAAAAGACTGAAATGCGCACAAGAAATGAGAGGAAAGTCGTCGATTAACGGAGGGTCCATGCAGAAACTCGTAGTTGTGGTCGGGAAGAAGGCGGCGGGCGCGGAAGGTAGAACTCTGTTTGGCATTTGGATAGTCGGTCGTTGCAAAAGGGAAGTGATCAATCGGATGGCAAAAGCTCTTCGAATGCTCGAGAACGAGGGAGGATTCAATGCTCCTCGACGTAGTTTGCAGGAAAGAGACCCGTCTTGGGTCCGATTCGTCCCTGCCACCAGCCGGAGTCGTCTGCAAGGCCGAAGCAATTACACTCGTTTGAATGGAAGGACCAACCTTTCTTGATCAACTCGATGATTTGGCCCTCTTGAAAGGAGAGCTCGTCCGTGTCCTGCGCGTCGTAGGCGTACGCCGCGCGGACGGTCGGACCGCGCGGCTTGACCATCGGCTTCGGCTTCGGCGAGGGACGGGGACCGCCGGCCGCCGGCTTGAGGACGCCGTTCTGTTCGCCCAACGGATGCACGTGGTTGTTGCGGCCCTGATTGAGGGCGTTCGCGAGGGCGGCCGCCGGCCCACTGGTGGGCGGCTGCTGGTGGTTGTGGACGGGCACTTGATTGTTCACGTAGTGCTGCGGCTGCGGGGGCGCTTGCTGGACGCCGAACGGAGTGGGCGGCTTGTTGAAGACGGGCGAGACGGGAGTGGGCGGCTGGTTCTCCTGCAGACGACGAGCCGCCGACTGCCGCGACGCCCACGACGTCTTCTTCAGCGAGACCGGCCGGTTGGCGGGTTCTAAACGACGGAATGAGCGCTGCTTGGTCATTTTGCCACTCACTCGTGCTGGCGGGCAGTCCGGGCGGCACGTGCACGTGCACCACCTTGCCTTCGGGCGTCAGACGAATCCGAACGCCGCCCGCCTCTTCGGTGAAGCGAAACTCGCGGACGCCCGGCGAGCCGAGCAGGTTGAACTTCAGCTTCTTCAGTTTGACCACGTGCGTGTTCGCGAACTGGAGCGGCAGTTGTCGTTGGCAGCGTTCCATGTACCGCTTGCTGCAATCCAGTCGATCAATCAATCGATTAGAGGAAAGAACGGACTTCATGGCGGTCAACATCTCCGTCTTGAGCGGCGACTCGAGGACGGTCGTGTACTCGTCGCGGACTTGCAAGAAGAGGTAGTCGTCCTGCAGGGTGGACAGCCCAACCACCTCCAACTGCTCGTATGGGATTTGTCTGCAACCAAGAGATCTGGAGAGGGAGTCAGAGGAAACGAACCTCTTGACGACTTCTACCAGCTTCCCCTTGTTCACGCCCTTCTTCTCCACCACTCGGGCGATCAGGTAGAGGTACTTGGCCGTGACGAGGACGTCCACTTTTGAGGTCTACGGAGAGGTTTGATTGAGAAGAAGGCGCGGAGGACTCACTCGACACTTGCGGTCCAGTTTGTTCATCGTGTGCGCGAAGTCGATTCGCTCCCGCCGGCCGACGATCGCCTGCAGCGCCGGCCGGTTCTCCAGTCCGATGTAGTCGCCGACGAAGTTGCGGTTGATGGAATGGCGGCGGCGTTGCTTCTTGCCGTAGACCAGTTGACTGGCCTCCTCCTTCTCGCGCGCGTGTCGCTTGGCGGCGGTGAACTGGCGGAAGGCCTTCTGGAGCACGCGAGCGAACTGATCGTAGCGACGCTCTCGCGACTCCTCCAGCATAAACAGCTGAAAGCAGCACAAAAGATGAGCTAGTGCCAGGAAAGAAGAATAGAACGTACGGATTCGGGGTTTTTGATGAAGATCTTCGTGCGGCCCAACTGGAACTGATCCTCGGCGATGCCCATCGCGCGGCAGATCACCTCGCAGCCCTGCCGCACGTTTCCGTTGTAGCGGGGCCACGTCTCTTGCGTGAGGATCGCGTAGCGCCAGAGGAATTTGTCGAAGAGGCGGCGGTACGCGAAGCCCGCCCTCCGCACGCGCACGTTTTCCTTGAGGCCCAGGTAGCGCACTTGGTGCTTCACACTGAACACAACTGAGTGTAAAGGAAAGACGAAGTGGACGAACCGTTGCTCGTCGAACTCCAACGCCCGCTTGTTCTCGTTCGGCTTGATGCAGCGAACGTAGTGCGGAGTGCAGCGCATCAGCGAGTCCACCAACTGGTTGGCTTGAGTCTGAAGAACGAATGAAGTGGGAGGATGGAGGAAAGAAGGAAACGTGCCCGAATCTTCGTGGACGCACTCGTCGGTTTCTGTTTCGCGCCAAAGCCGACGTTCTCAGGGAACAGATTGCGCATGAAGTCGCTGCAATCCACTCAATGATGGTGGGGAATTTAAAGTGAACGAACCTCTCGCTCGATTGCATCAATTGGACCAAATCGGGATACAGGACGTCGCGGTTCTTGTCGCAGAAGCCGTCGATGTCGTACAGCACTTCTCCTGCAACCAGAAAGTCAGAAAAAGCGCTCCCATGTCCAAAAGCTTGCCTGCGTAGTGAGTGATCATGAAGGACTCGGCGCCCGGCTTGTAGTGCGGATGGGCGCCCACTTGTTGGTTCATTTTGACGAGGAACTTCGAGTCGACGCCCTCCGACTGGCCGTGGATTTGGGCGCACACGTCGTCCAACAGACACATGATCCCGGGCGGGCGTTTCGCTTCGATCAGGTCGCAGACGATCTTGTTGTTGAAGTAGTCCACCGGCGTCCATTCGATGCCCTGCAGCAATCGTTTGAATGAAAGAAAAGGCAGACACTGACCTCCGAGACGTACTCCTCTTGCTCGGCTTTGAGTGTGAGCTCGATGAAGATCTGCTGGAGTTTTTCGTTCACGAAGTTGATGCTGAAAGCACGCGAGAAGTGAGAGGAAGGCGGCAAGTGGAACGAGCAGTGATCACTCGTTCAACACGTAGGAGAAACGAACCAGAACTGCTCGAAGCCGTTGTTGTCGAAGATCTCAAAGCCGTAGATGTCTGCAAGCAAACAAACGAATGAAGTGTTCACTAATTGAACTGAAAGTACCAAGAATCCCAATGGAGACGTTGCGCCGACTCGACTGCTTCACGTTCAGCGCGCGGTTCACGGAAGTGACTGAAAAAAGCGAGAGAATGAGCGGATGGGGAGCTCGTGGAACGTGCCGAGGAAATCGAAGAGCCGCGAGTACATTGCTTTGACCCACGCATCCCGCGTGTAGACCGCCTGCTCGACGTTCAGATTGACGTCGATCTGCTCGGTCTGGGCGCCCCATTTGGATTCGAGGCGCCGCTTCGTGATTTTCTCTTTGATCGCCTCCGCCGACAAACCGAGCAGGTAGGCGGGGAATTGGAGGTCTAAACACGAACAGGTGGGTGAGAAGGAAAGCAAGAAGAGTTCACAGTCGTCGCTGGACACGGCGGCGTAGTTGTTGTGCTCCTCGAACGTGATGTTCCCGCTACAAACCAATGGGAATCAATCGAATGGACGCCACTCACATGTGAAGAATCGCAGAGACCAGCTGAAGGATCTCGAGTTGCGAGCGCTCGTCGATGCCGACCACCTGCATCGCCTCGAGTGTGGCGGCGAACTCCTCCGCGTCGTCCGTGCCCTCCGCCTTGTAGCAGCCGGATTGGGCGAGGTAGGAGTAGTAGTCGACGCTCGAGATGCCCAACGACTTGCGCGTCTCCTGGTCGGCGCCCGCCAGCAGTTGGTAGAAGATGTGGAAGTTGCGCTCGCCTTTCCCCAGGCAGCAAACTCGCGACTTCTCGAGCAGGAAGTTCGAAATCTGCCCGCCGATCGGCTCGCCGCCCAACCCGAATTGAATTTCCACGTATCTGGAAGCAATAAAGAGGATTGTGAGTAGAAAGCGAAAAGCTGGACTCACTTCCCGAATCGACTCGAATTCCAGTTGCGCAGCGTGGCGGCGTTGCCGAAGGCTTCGAGCAGCGGGTTCGACTTGATGATCACCTCCTTGATGTGCTGCACGCGTTGGCCACCGCCCGAGATGCGCGCCACGTAGTTCACTTCAAACAATCGGAGTAAAGGGAAGAAGTGCGAAAAGAACTCACTGATGTACTTGGCCGCAACGGTCTTGCCCGCTCCCGACTCGCCGCTGATGATCACGCACTGAGACTCAGCGTCGATCATCATGTTTCTGCAGCAGATGAATGAGGAGGAAGGCCATCAATCGAATGGATCACCTGTACATGTTGTCCGCGAGGGCGTAGATGTGCGGCGGGTTCTCGTACTGGGCGGCGCCCGTGTACTGCTCCATCTCCTTCTCGGTGAAGTAGGGCATCTCTTTGAAGGGATTGACGGAGATCAGCACCGGGCCGATGTACGTCTAAACGAGCAATTGAGCAGTGGGATGAAGGAGAGAACGCACGAAGATCGCCTTGGCCGCCAGTCGTTTCTTCAGGTTGTCCACGATCGCCTCGTCGTTCAGCGACCGCAAGAGGACCTGAAGGCGTGCATTGATTGAAGGAGAGCGATGGGGATCGCTGAAGACGAACCATGTCCTCCACGCCCACATTCTGCGTGTTCACGTTCGATTGCCAGTGGAACGGCTAAATGGGAAGAGGATCAAGAGATGAAGAGAAGACAAGAATAAGCTTTTCTAATGCAACTGCAAACCTTGTTCCCCGACTTCTTCTCCCCCTCTTCAATGAGGACCGAATCGAAAGCCTCGGATGAGTTCTCGTCGTTTCTCGACAATTTGGACGAAAACAAGCGCATTCTTTTGAATTCACTGGTTGAAGGCCCGCAGTACGTGAATGCTTCCGTTTGGCCCCGCTTGCTCGCAGTTATGAACGCGACGGTGGAGAAACGGGAGCGTGCAAACAAAAAGCAACCAGTTTACGCGTGATTCAACACTGAGGACTCAAAAGTAAACAGTCCCGTTGCTCGTTTTGGTGCACTACTCCCTCCTTCCGTTTAACCGCCTTCAATCCAGTCCAGAAATACTTGTCGGCACTCACCATTTTGGCTCAACGAACGGCGGAGTCGTGTGCGGAAAGAAGCAGTTGGGCGTTCGTCTAATCCATGAACTTCGGAGGTCGATCGGTGGATGACGAGCCGCACCGACGGTCCTGCAATTCAACGAAAATAAACGAGTATACGGAACAGAAGAATTAATGGAAAGAACGGATCGATTGGAGGAAGACGGCAATCGCGATTCGAAACCCGCAATCGGCGAATTTCCGCGGAAAAGGCGCCAAAAATCGCCGCCCGTCCGCCGGGCGACGCGAATCGAACGCCGGCGAGCGGTCGGCGGCCGCCGCTTCCCTCCGAATTCGCGCTGCGGGCGGCGAGGCTCCGCTTTTGGAGTGCCGCCCGCCCGCCCGCCCGGACGATCGGAAGGACCGGCGGCAGGCAAGAAACGGAGGAAGGCGGGAAGCGGAGGGAAGAGCGGCGAGTGAGGGCGAAACGAAGAAAGTGGTCGCCGTTTTCATGGCGCTCGATTGCGGAGGTGCGCAGCGAGCAGACCGGCGGGCAGGAAGGCGATCGGAAGCGACGAGCAGGAGGCAAAGGAAAAATTCGAATGGCAGCCGTCTGGCCGTCGTTGTGGGAGTGAATTCCAGATCGGCAACACAAAAGAAGCCGCCGATTCGCTCCTGTATGGCTTTGATTGTGAGACGCAAGAAAGACGTCTCCAATGTGGCCGCAAGCGATCGAGACATACGGGAATCGCCAGTAAATTCCTTCCGGACATTGCGTTGTGTTCAGGAAGGCAACAACAACAAGAAACGAGTGACGAGCAAGCAACGCTGTCCGAACATCCTGCTCCGCACAAAAAGCGGGCGGTCATCCGCCGGAATCCGCGTTGGCAGCCGCCCAAAGCCGCTTTTTGTGCGCGCCGCCGGCGAGTCAATCGGATGATCGAAAGCGATCGACGGCGACTGCGGGAAGCGGACGAGCGGGCGGGCGCGAGGGCGATGACTGGGCGGGCGACCGGCGAGCGGAAGTGGGCGTGAGTCATTCGATTCGACGAGCCCGCGAACGGTCATCCGCCGACTCTCGCGGCGCACGAACGGGCTTGTTTACCCCAAGGAGTGTGAGAAAATGAATCTACTGGGCGGTCACACGGTAAAAACGGGTGGGGAATTCGGTAGGGCGGATTTCGAACGGATGTTCGGTCGAATCCCGGGCTGCAAACTGCCCCCGTTTGGTCGTGACTGCGGTGAACAAAAGGGCAAACGTAATCAACACAACGCCAACCACCGCCCTCGCCGCCGCTCCACCGACCGCTCGAGCGATTCGTGGAGGAAAACGGAGGAGTCGGCGAGGAGCGAACGATCCCGTCGCTCGCTTATCACCGCGTTTTGCCCTCCGGCCGGTCGGGCGCCCCGATCGCGGGATCGTGAACCGGCGGAACGTGGCCGCCTTCCCTCTCGCTCGTTCCAATAACAAACAACAAGAAGCGGGCGGCGGGAGCAGCCGGAGAACATTCTTCTCGCTGCTTCTGGCGCGAACACGAGTGGGAGAAGCGATAAAGCAGACATTCTCTCTTGTTAAGGAAGCTGTAGAATCGAATTGAAGGGAACCTCGATTCGAACAGAAAGATTGCCCACCGAAAGCAATCGGCCGACCGACGGCCACGGGCAAGCGAGCGGGCGATTATTGAACGCAAATCCAATCCCGCCGGCCAAGATGAGCGGAACCGAAGGGAAGAAGGAAGGAAGGAAGGATGAGTAATCGAACGAGCGAGCGAGCAGCACGAGAGCGGGCGGCCGCAATTCGATCGGCGGCGGCCGGCTCGACTCGAATCGAAATCGATCGCCGCTCGCCCGCGTCTTCCCGCAACGCGATCAGACGGCAGGTACACGCGCCCCGCTCGTCGCATTTTACACTCCGCAAGCGAGCGGAAGACGAGCGAACGAGCAAGGTAAACCGGAATAATCGAATCGAGTGATTCATTTTTGGTTTCTCGTTCGTTGTGGACGGCGCTACGAACGCGATGGAGGAACGGTTCAAAAAAGGAAGTCCGGAAATAAACAAGCGGAAAATCGGGATAAAATCTGTCTGTCGGACCGTCGAAATTGCGAGACGACAACCGAAGAGCGATTCGAATCGAACGAACGGAAAATCAGCGCCGATCGCGACGGGCGAGCGGCAGAAAAACGCGAACGCAAAAAGAAGCGGCGGACGAGAACGCGTGAATCATCGGAAAAGCGGCCGCCATGACGTCGGCGATTTGACGTTCGCCCACCCACTTTTGTCCGGGTTCGGGTCGGCAAATGCACGAGAAAAACGAGATATACAGGAGAAACGACGGGAAATCGATTCAAAACAACAAAATGTTCGATGTTTCCGCATTGTTTTCGCTTCTTGCTGCGGGCTGATCGCCGCAAGCTTCTTTTTCTCGCCGGTAATCCGCGTCTTCTCGCGCTTCCCGCAAGCCCGCAAAGCGGAGAAGAGCGCGAAAACTCGCGGGGATTTGCTCCCCGTTTGTTCCGCAACTTCGCGCAGAGAAATTTCCACGCAAACAACACAAAACAGCACGAGAATTGACGAACCGCATCGAAAAATAGTTGAAACGGTCCTTGATGACCCGGAATGAGCGCAAAACCCACAAACGTCCACTCGCCACGTTCGAAGACGCACAACGGGAAGCGCCGACGCTGCGTGAAAAATCGCCGCTTTTTCTTTGCGAACCCATTTGTTCGATAAAATAATAAACGATGTAGACGACGCGTCGCCATCGCGTTTGTTTGGGTTCCAATCGCTTCGGGTTCCACCCACTTTTCGAGCATTTTCCGCCCGTCCAGCTACGTTCACCTCCGCCTCTATTCAACTGACCACCGCGCTCTCCGCGAACCCGAACGTCAAGGACGCGGAACCCGGAGATGGACGAGGCCGCGCGGTAAATGAGGGGGTGGACGTTCGGAAGCGGGGAGGTCAACCGCGTTCTTTCTCGTTCCTCGATTGCTTCCGTTTTTGCGGACATTCGAACGACGCGAGCAACGCGGAAGCCGTCGGTCAACGGCGAGCAAAAAGTGGGCGCGGATGAAAAAGCAGACGAAGAGGACCGATTTGCGCGAAAGTGGCCGCCAGATGGGCGACGAGAAGGCGCAAGTGCCGGCCGGACTGCCGGATGAACGATGTCCACGAGGACGGAAGCAGTTCGAAGATCGATGAACAACCTGCAATGATCGCTGGCCGGTGGAGGACGAGTTGCCGTGAATTCGCTCGACGAACCTTCCTTGTAGAAGTGAATCACTGCGTGTATTTCAACAGCAACGAGCGACGAGCGGACGTGAAAGAAACGAAAGCGGACGGTTGCGAAACGCCCTGCGGCAAACGAGGCGGCGGCCGGTCATTCTTGAAAGAAGGCGGCGAAGAATGCGGCAAAGTTATGAGCAAGCGGCCAGCGCCGAAGCGAACTGGACGAAAAGAAGCGTCGTGCGGGCATTTCGCACGCAAATCGAATTTCGTTCGAAACTCCCGATTTCCACGACGCCAGTGGTCGAGCCGCCGTTTGACCGCAACGGCCAAAGATTCTCTTCCAAACGAGGACGGAAGGTGACAACGCGTGGCACGATCCAACGAGATCGAATGACCGGCGGACACACGGGATAAACGGCGGTGTTACAATCGAGAGCAAACAATCGGGCGTCGTAAACTGTTGCTTTCATTGACGAACGCCTGATGATTGTCGTGCACTTTCAATTCTCCATTGCGTGTTCCCAACGGGCGCGCGTGGACGTGGAACGCGCGAAGAAAGAAAAGAAGGCGGCGGAAAGCCGGGCGGGTTGAGCGGCCGGCCGATTCGCGAACCTGCGCAAACGACAAACAAAACAAATATCGATGACTCGCGCTCTCGTTCGAGAGGCCGCTCGACCCGCCCGCCCGCTCGCCGTTGGACACGAAGCGGGCGGGCGGCTGGCCGGCGGCGAGAAGAACGCGAGGATTCGCGTGGCTCTTCGCACCGCCGCGATTCCGTCGGATTGCTCGCGCTTTCGCTCGTTTGTTTGCGGGCCGAGAACGAAGTTGAAAGGCGGTGGAACAGCTTACTCTTTCTTTGTTTGAAGCTCGTCCGTGGAAGTAAGCGAGTTTATTCAATCAAACGACCAACAGCTTCAATCACTCGAATCATTCCACCGACGTCGTCCGTCGTGCTCGCACGAAGTACCGCCGGGGGCGCGGAGTGGACGGCAGGAACTCGCTCGGCGCTACGGTTTGATGTCGTTTAGCTGACATGTGCGTGAGAATCATGTTCAGAACAACTGAAACACGGCAAGAGCATCAACAGCCCTCAAAGGATTCGCCTACCCAACACAGCGACAAGGAAAAGAAACGCGAGGAGCATGAACAGCAAACGTTTCTCCATTCCGAACGTTTAACTGTTCCGTTCGGATTTGCAGGTGTTCCTTTCGCTTGCAGCTGAATTTCAATTGATTGCGGTCGTTAATTCGAATGCGAAGGGAGCGAAGTGGAAGCGTTCCGTTCAGACGAGTCATTGGCCGCTTCTCTCACTAGGCAGTCATCAAAAGCCACTATTCATCACTTAAATTTATTGCACGAGTATCTACAACTCTAATGCGCGCACAATACGAAATTCAATGATCGGGACGAACGGCAACGAAACTCATGTGCGTCTCGCCCACTTGCTGGTGCCAACAGGAGAGGATGTTCAGGTTTCGTTTCGTGAACATCTCGACGCGCTCCGCATCGAAATCCTCGGGTTTAGCGGCAAACAGCGGGCGTTCAGCAAAGAAACCCTTCACTGCTTCCAGCCTATCGGTGTAGTTCCCCTAAACATGCGAAGAGATGATGGACTGATGGATGTGGCAGAAAGAACGCACGAGAGGATCGTCCGGATTGTCCGTGACTTTCACGTAAGTCATCAGCTTTGTTAAGCGAGCACCAGCCGCAGTGCACCACTCGACAAGCCGTGAAGACCGGTCGACGAGGACCTTCAATGCAGAGTCCAAATCCTCGAGCTCCTGAAGAAATTTTATCAGAAATCAAGAAAAGAAAGGGCTTACGGGCAGCGTGGGCAACGTAAAGCCAAAGTTGTTCAATTCGAGGCCAAAATCCTCGTTCAGCGTTGCCAGATTTCCGACGGCCGTCCGGAAATCGCGCTCGTACTCCACGCTCCACAGCGAGCCGGCCGAAAGATTGAGGATCGACTTTGGGGTTTCGTAGACACGCAAAACGATGCACACCCGCTCGATCGCTTCGTTCCACTCGCATCTAAACAGACGGCGACATGTGGACTAATTGATAGAAAGAAGCTTACGGTCCACTTGCAGCAAGCTGCCCGACTTTCAAGCCGAGCTCAAGACAACGCGTACGTGCTCGAAAGACCGGAACAATATCTAAGGACAATGTTAAGTAAGTTACCAACAAAACCGGGTTACAAACAGGAATCCCGCTTAGATCCCGCCTCAAAGACGACTTTCTCCATTAGTCGATGAGATAAAGCGGGTAAAAGCATTAAATCCTCTGACTTCCAGCCCTGGAATTGCTCGATGTTCTCGGGCAAGTAGTCTCGGATCATCGAAATATAAGGGAACCGTTCGTAGGGACAGATTGACAGTCCCACTTCATTCAGGTCTAAACGGATTGATGGTGAGTTAATCAAGAAATTTTACTAGCCTCTAAGGGCCGCCGCAAACGAACACCACTTCCTTATTCGTTCGAATTGTGTGTTCCACCAGATGGCCACGTAGACACACACGCGTGCCGGTCGAGCCACTCGGAGCAGAGGAGCGAAGAGGTCGTTGTTCAGATGCCATTGGCCCAAAGTAACCACAAACTTCCCGCTGCTCACCGACTGGACGGACGGCTCGTCGCTCCAGAAGATCCGCGCGGCTCCCGTTCGGTTCCTCCCGTGCAAACCGAAAAAAGCGGTTGGGAAGCCGGCCGAACAGAAGAGAAAGCGGAGCGTCCGACGCCAAAGAATCCTCCGCCTTTCCTCGTAGTCGGGGGCGGCGGGGGTAAACGAGGTGCCAAAATCCCGCCTGCTCGTCGCGTGGAACAGCAACCAAAGGCGAACGTTGGAGCGGAGTTGCGGCTTCGGGGCAGAAGGAAGGCCTGCTGTCAGACCGCTCGCTAACGACATAAGGAATACCTATCCGGAGAATTCGAGCGAAATTGGCAAGAAATAAGCGCTGTCCACTCCGCCGACCAGCAGACGAAAAGCGGCAGTGACCACTAGCGAATGTACGCACCTCACCCGCACTGGTCACTCCTTGCGTTCTGCGGCGGCATGAGGCCGTATAAGTGAGTGAACGATGGGCAAACTAATGCCCTTTTTTCTGAAGGCTTCGTTGACTCGACTACAAAGCACGATCATATACTTCAAATTTCAACCAGTTGAATCCCGGACGGACTTTTTCTTCTTATCGCTCTTGCTCAAATTCATTTTATGCCCAATTGGACTCACCCGTGAGTCAAACGAACAACAACTCCACCGAGTTTAGCCCTCAACGAATTTGCAATCAATAAGCAAACACACGAGCTCTTTCGGCAGTTCTCGTTTGTAGAAGGCGATAGCCCCAAGGGCAAACACCACTGTCCTCTGGTTGCCGACCACATGAGTGCTTTTGAAAGGGGAGTACAAACAATTAGGCCGCGGTCATGAGCCGCAATAATCGTAGTCTTCAGTCACTCTCGCCCAAATCTTTCGTAGTCTTCAGCGAACAGTGGAGTTGCCCGTTCTAGTGCATTCGCGTCCCCTTGCACGCGGTCGTTGCTCCGGAAAGTGCGTCCGAAATGAACGCGGTCGTGCGCGACCCCGAGAATCCGTTGGTCCACAATCCGCTCTTCTTTGCGAACGTCACGAATCGATCGTTTGCGGACACGCCGTTCGCCTTCGTCCACCGCCTCAACAACCTCACCCTTGCGGCGGTCGGCTGTCCGCTTGCTGTCCTGCTGTTTTTTCTGATCCTCCGGAAGGCGCCGCCGCATTTGAAACCCTACTCGAGGATCCTCTTCGTGTGCACGCTGGCCGACTCGCTGGTCGTCGGGACGGACGTCTTTTGCCAAGCGGTAGCTCTCTTTGAGTTCACTTGATCCCTCGGAGTGTTCAGAGGATGCGCATCACTTCGGGCATGCTGCTGATCTCCTTCCGCGGCCCCGCCTCGCTCCTCTCCTACCGCCATCAACGGTGGGCGTGGAGCCTGCAGGGATTGGCGGCGATCGTCGGAGTGGTGATCCTTCCTGTTGAGTACTTCATTCGGCTGCAGATCATCGAGTGAGCTGAGCAGAGCAAACACTGGGCTGCAGCCTGATCGCTTGGCTTTCAGCGGTCGCCCGCCCGAGCTCCGCCGAACGGTCGGCTACTTCTGCTTTCCGTTGGTTTTCCTTCTTTTCGTGGGGACCACCGGCTTCTTCGGCTACCTGCCGACGGACGAGCGGGACTACGGACCGCATTGGTTCCCCGAACAGCCCATCCCCACGCTGATCGTCGGGCACACGGTGAGCTCTCGAAGGCCCTCACTTACTTCTTTTCTTTGCAGCAAAATCCCCTCCTCGTAGTGCACGTGCTGTCTGTCGGATTGATCGTGTGCCTGAGCTACGGCGTGGCCATGTACCTGGGCCGGCAGTCGGTCAGTCGATTGGCGAAGGAGGAGAGTCAGTTCAGTCACCGCACGCGGCTGATGCACAAGCAGTTAGCGCGACAGTTGCTGCTGCAGGTGAGTGGAAGGCGGGCGATCGTTCATTTGTTCCTCTGCAGTCCATCGCCCCGCTCTTTTCCGTCGTGCCGATCGTCGTTGCTGTGGTGTTCCTCATGGCGGACGAGGACCGCGGCAACCTCGGCGACCACGTCCTCGGCGCCATCGGCTGGTGCCCTGTGACCACGATGCTCGGCACACTGTGGTGCATCAAGCCGTTCCGCAAGTATTGCATCGAGCGGCTGGCGTGTTGCCGCACGAACGCCCGCTCCGTCCACTCGTCGAGCGTCGTGGTCGTCGGGGCGGCCCCACAGCGAAATGCGAGCACGAGGGCGTGATCCAAGCTGTGATCGCTGCGGCTTGCAATAAACTGTTTGATGGCTGTAGTTTGATCCGAAGACCCAATACAATTGATGGACCCAGCATCCTTGTGCCAAGGGATTGAAGAACAAAAATACAAACCGTTGTATTGCGGTCGGGAAGTCACGTGAGACGGTCGGTCAATGATGAACAGAGCGGTAGTTTTGTTCCAGCCGGTGGCCAAACGAGAATAACAGGAGCTCAAACTCACAGCGTTTACAAGAACGCATTAACAACTTCTGCCCACTGCTTCCAATGCGAATGTTTTTCCGAGAACGCTAATTAGCAGCAATTGTCCTTTTTAAAACGAACAAAAGGCCGCCATCTGTTCATTTCCGCAGTTCTTGCGTGCTTCCACAAAGCTTTACATCGACTAATTTTCCGTCCGTTTTGGACCGCCAGCTTGTCAGTGCCCAACGGGCTCAGCCTTCTTCGAAAGGTGCAGCTCCTTTCTGATTCCGTACGGGCGACGGGTGGGATGCTGGCGGTGTGTGTGGCCCGGAAAGTCCGGCTTGAACACGAAAGCGGCTACAAGAGGGACGAGTGATTAGAGTATTCGTACGGGTTCAACGCACCTTCCATTACTGGAACCAAGAGAACAAGAAAGGCGATTAGCAAGAGCACTTTCATTCTTGCAGAAAGCTGTGAAGAGGAGCAGGAATGGAGTGTGGAAAGAATCGAGAGCTTTTACGACCGTGCAAAGCCGTTTGGCGTCAACGCATCTCATTTCTTCCACCGTAGTTAAAAGAAGCGAACAAAAGACTGCGGACCGATTTGCACATTGTGATTCAAATCGAAGCAAAAGAATTTTAATCACCGGAGTGATGCAATCGATGAAGGACGAGCGGGGCAGGAGACCTTGCTGAATTCCAGCGATGTGCCCACGATTCTTCTCGCTCGTCCTGCTCGCCGCCCTCGTCGTTTGTGGTGCAAACTCGTTCATTTGGGGCGACAATGGAGATTCGGATGAAATCTGTAAGCTGTGCCAAGACTCGTTGGTTGCGGTGAGCGCCGTCATGCCCACCTTTAACCAACACGAGGCCAACACTGCGCTCCACGCCGCTCGGGTGCGTTCCTCCTTTCCGTCGGGCGATGACTAAGGATTGAATCTAGAGCGGCTGTCAAAATGATCTCGTCCAGCAGTTGCAATTGGGCAACGTCTGCAATCGTTTCGTCGACGAACTTCTGCAGCCGTTCCTCTCGCAGGCCGTGAAGGACGGCAAATTCCACCCGGAAGTCGACTGCAAGCTGATCGCCGCGTGCAAGTAGACGGCTTTGAATAAACACTTGAATACTTTCCTTGCGAGGGGTGTTCTGATCAGCAGCCTCTCGGTTGTGCGGAGAGGAACACACGAATGTTCAAAGAACGATGCCCGCCGGACTGCACTTGCTCGAGTTTATTCTTGCCTCGTCTCAAAGCTTTGGAGGACTTTCGGAAGAATGCGGACCTCGCCGTTAGTAAACAGCTCCCCAAGGCCCGTGTCCTTTGGGGACGAAACGCTTGCCGCGGGCGTGCGACGGTCGGGTCGGCGGCGGGCGCGGTCGTGGCGGGGGACGTTGAGGGGATTCCTTACGACTGGCTGCAACGAACACAAGCTTTCGTTTATTCTCCTTACTCGCATTGGAACAAACCTTCAATCAACGGCACTGCGACGAGGGCCAAGAACAGAACGATTAAGATGATCTTCATTTCTTTTGGTCGACTGTTGGCAGTCTCGAGCGATAAGTAAATAGCTGACGGGACTGAAATGAAGAACAATGAGCGACCGTTTGTTTTATGCTCGTCCGCTGCGAGCTTGAAACCATAAATAGGAATGAATGAGTTCATTTAAAAGTTAGAGAAACGATTATCCACTGCGGAACGCGCATCGCAATTCAGTTCCGATCAAAGAACGCACCAGAATTTCATGTGATGCAATCCGTTACGGTTGCTTTGATCTACCAGAGAAGTGAGTAAGCATAAAGCGGATCGAACTGCTTGCTGTTCCCTTTCATGTCGCTGCCTCCGCTTTACGAACTTGTTGCAGGTTAACGTTTATTTCATCCGCTGTTCAAGCCACAATTCAGGATTACAAAAGAGTGCGGATTCCGAAGGAACGGTCGTGTCTCGATTAGCCGAAGCGAGCGGGCCTGTTCGGGTTGTAGTCGCCGAGACGACGCGAACGCGGCCCACCGGTGGTGTCGTAGTGGACCTCGCGTTTGCCGAAACGAACGAACGGGGCCTTACGGCCGCGAGGACCGCCCTTGTAGTGGACCTCACGACCGAAACGAGCCACACGCTGGGGGTTGAACTTGCCGATGCGAGACCGCGGACCGTCGGTGGGCGGATGGTGAGGGGTCGGGTGATGCGTGGGGTGGTGGTGGGTGGTCTTGTGGGTCCGGTGGGTGCGATGATCGTAGGCTGCAAACAAGAGAGCATTAAGGCTTGTGCAATTCCAAAGCTCACCGATCACCACAGAAACAAGGAGACCGAACAGAAGGACGAGGGCCAACACGCGCATTTCGAGGCGATTTCTCTCGAGAGAAAGAAGTGATTTCGACCTGCGATCTGCCGCTTTTATCCCTTTTTTGAACAAAAGAAGACGATTTTGAGTCAAATTGCTCGCTGACGGTCCACAAAGGCCTGAATTTCCTTAAAAAAAGGTCTCAATGAAATGCTGCTTCTACTGCCATTAAGCTCTTTTGAATGCTCGGCCGCTCGTTTGCATCACAAAAGAATGTTTGGTCCGTGTTCAACGCCAACAATCGGTTACTGTGGCTTGCAATCCATCACTCCACCGAATTGACGACGTGATGCAATCGGCTACGGCAAACTAAGCGCTGATTTCAGCACAACAACTGCTGCCTTACTGCTTTTTCTTCACTTCCCTTAACAGCCCTGACGAACCGGCTGGAATTAGCAGCGAGTCACAAGCCTTTCTTGCCGCTGAACGTTTATTCATCCGCAATTCGTCCGCATTAGAAGTTGGAAAAACAGTGGATGAAGGGGAACACATCAGTAGTGCCCTTCATTTAATTAAGCGAAAGGGACCGGCCTGTGCAGGCGGTTGTCCCCAAGACGAAGAGAACGGAGCTCGTTGCCGTGAACGTCGCGTTTGCCGAGGCGAATGAACGGTTGCTTCCGGCCGCGAGGACCACCGTTGTGGACGTCTCGGCCAAAGCGAGCCACACGCTGTGGGTTGAACTTGCCGATGCGAGACTGCGGTCCGTTGTAGTGAACTTCTCGTTTGCCGAAGCGAACATGAGCCCCCGGCGGCATCTGCCTTCCGGTGGCCACTACGGCGAGAAGACCGACGAAAAGAACGACGACAACAAGCACGCGCATTTCGAATCGCTTCTTCAAAGTAGAAGTGATGTACTTGAACAGAAATGCCGCTTTTATTCGGATTTCAACGTTCGTCGAACAAAAGACACCGCTTCGAATTCAAATCATCGTGCGTGCACCATGAAAAGATACCATTCTGGATGCAGTCTCCTGCAAACGATCGATTGTGATGCTTGATTTCTTCGCAGGAATTCTTTTCTGAAGAGGGGCTTTGTGTTTGCAACACAATAGATGCAATTGTTCATGCTGAACGCTATCCCCCGTGCTTTGAATCCTCTCGCAAATCGAAGAACATAATGAAAGCTTTCCCACGGTTTGCATCACTCGCTTGCCGCCCCCGACGGCTGATTGATGACAAAACGGAGATTGGTGGACGGAAAGCGGTTCTTTGGAGTTTGTTTGCCGAAACAAAACCCGCGAAAGGCGTGTATTTTGATCCGAAACGTTGAGAAACGAGCAGCAGAACGCACAAACTCCACTCTGTTCGTCGTTTGGTTAAAAGGGCGGCGGGCGCCCCGCTCCTTCGTCCTCGCTGCCGCCGTTTGCTCGCCGCTCGCTCGTTTTCGGCTGGCCGTCGATTTCTGCTTTTTTTGGGATTCTTTCGTTGCTTTATGTCGTCCGAGATGAATCGGGTTGTCTGAAATTGTTCAAGGGGTTTCTCGCTTTTATCCGACCGGAATGCTCGGTCCAAGCATCGAAATTTCTGGATTTTACTCGCGTTTTACCGGATTTTCGTCGAATTTCGCCATTCGGTCGTCAGAAACCACTCTTCTTTCGTGCCTGAAACGCGAACATTCCCTCATCTCTGCTTTCTACTGAATTTCTCGTTTTCAGATTCCTATCGACCAATCGCTCCAAAGAATGTCGGCCGTGAAGTCGCTGGTGGACTCGCTGATCGCCAACCACAAGGTGGCGGTCTTCTCCAAGTCCTACTGCCCGTTCTGCCACAAGGCGTAGGACGCGCTGGCCGGCTTCAAGTACCAGCCGAACGCCTTCAAGTGGCTGGAGATCGACGACCGCGAGGACTGCCAGCAGATTCAAGACTACCTGGCCGAACTGACGGGCGGCCGGTGAGTGCACTCGCTCGATCCTTTTATTTCCTTTTGTTGATTGTAGGACGGTGCCTCGCGTGTTCATCGGCGGCCAGTTCTTCGGCGGCGGCGACGCGACCAAGGAGGCCAAGGACAGCGGGAAGCTGGAGAAGAAGCTGGCCGAAGTGGGCGCCATTTGACTCTCGGCTTGATCAGCCCATCGATTCTGCTTGTCTGGTTGTGTATTTCGAAGAATAAATTCTAATTGATTTGTTTGCTCGATCCCAATGCAAACACCTTTGTCCCGAACACGCACCTGTCGACCTCTGCACTGCAAAGTCTCAAGGGGAATGGCGGGCGGGCGGCGCGAATGCCGGGCGTTCGCTTGGCGACGCCGCGTCTTGCGCTCGCCGCTTGGCACCCGGCGCGCATGAAATGGAATTGGTTTGCGGGCGTTAATTGAGTCGAGGAAAAGAAATTTGTTCGAGGTTTTGGACTGGGATTTGAGTCGAAAAGATCGATCGCTGTTTCCGATCGATGATTCCGCGAAAATACTCGATTTCACCGCGTTCTATCTGCCCCCGTCCCCAACCTCATCCGCTTTCAGCCCGCCCGCCTGAAGCGATGGAGTATCGGATCGAAATCAACCTGGACCGGTGCCTGTGCATCCACTCGCTGCTCCAAATGCTGGACCTTTCGCTGCAGGCGATCCTCTACGACCGGCGGATCATCCCCGAGCCGTACCACCGGCTGAAGGGCTCGCAGGACACCAAGGGCGCCCAGAAGTTCTGCGATGCCTACGAGAAGGTTTGTCCATTTCTTCCTTCTGCTTTTATTCGGCTGCTTCGTCGTTCAGCTCACGAAGACGCTGCAGTCCACGTTCCGCTCGTACAACCGGGAGCTGATCGAAGAAATCGTCCTGATTTTGGGCAACACGCCGTTCGCGCCCGCCGAAATCTTCCGCATCGACGTGAAGCCGTGCGCCGCCCACGGCGACTCGTTCAGCGCCGATTTCGACCCCGCCGCGCCGCCGCCCACCTCCCACTGCGTCGACATCTGCGGCCAGTTGAGTCCTAAGTACGTTTCCTTTGAGGTGGCTGCAGGAAGTTTGGCGGTTGTTTGCTCACAGTGCTTCTGTTTCAATCGCTTGCATTCTCGTTCGATCAGCCCTTCCTGCTCGTCCACTAACATGCAGGAATCTCCCATTCAATCTCGCTGTTTGCAGGGAACGCCGGGAGGTCTCGATGAGCGTCGCATTCCCCAAACTCGTGGACGCGAACCAGCCGCCGCGGGCGCCGTTGGGCAAACTCGCCAAGGGATTCCTGATGCTCCGCACGAACGGGAAGCTGCTGCAACAAGTGGACGGTCTCGAACTGGAGTGCGTCCTCCGCTTCCGTTTGTCCCCGGAAATCCAAACGAGCGGCCGGCTAATCCGCGCGATCGTCCGCGAATTGTTTTCGTTTCTCAAGCGATCCGCGCGAACCGGCAATTAGCGGATGAACGCGCGGATTAGACGGTCGAGGGATCGCTCAAAGATCCTTACCGTCGAGTATTGCGGGTAATTGACCTCATTACTCCTAAGAATTAATTGTTGCTCTACTCCTTCCACAATTTCTTTGTCTACTAACCGTTCGTTTTCAGCGCCTCCTACGCGCTCCCGCCGGCTGAGCAAGTGCAACGGTTGGGCATCCGGACGACGCGAATCGGCAGCCGCAAGTGCCCGACGGACGAGGCGGCGGACTGCGAAATGGGCGCGATTTGGCACCGCTTCGCGCACATCATTTCGAGTGTTTGATCCCTCCACCGATTGTTCCCTCGTGATTGTTTTTCCCCTTCCTAATGATCGATTGTTCGAATTCCTCTCCACCTCCCACAAATTCAACGATTGTCCACGGGTTTCTCTTCGTGTCGTCCACTGAATTCATTCGAATAAACGAGAAGCAGAGTTTATTGGACAGAACGGGAGTATTTTGTATGAGATCGATGGAGAAGCAAGAGATCGTGCGGTTTTTGTATTGAGAATCATCTGAAGGGTTTGTATTGAAGCGAGAGAGTTGAAGGGGGAATGTGTGGATTGGTGGGGGACTTTTGTATCGGAGTAGAAGAGAGAACCGAGACGACATTTTGTTATTTCTGCTGGACACAATGGGGTTTTGTAATCGACGAGAGCAAGAAGAAAAGGGGACGTGCACATACACAGGAAAGAGGAATGAATGAACGGTACACCGAACAAAGGGATGAATTCGCAGCTACACTCGGCTCGGCTCGGTTGATCACTCGATGGCGGCGTTCAAAGTCGCCCCACCTGCTGCCGCGTTCCCGAACGCCCGGTGTGTCTTCAAGTGGCGGTGGAGGTTGCCGGACTGTGAGAAGCGCATCAAGCACAAATGACACGAGTAGGGCTTGATTCCTGCAATCCCTTCACTCAAACACTCGTCGAGCAACAGGGAACAAACCGGAGTGAGTGCGCAGATGCTTCGTCAACGTGGAGCTGTCAGTGAAGGACTTGCTGCAGTGCGCGCACGGGTACGGGCGCTCTCCGCTGTGTGTTCTGCAAACACGATCGATCGTCGTTGTTCTCGACTGCCCCCGAGTGTCTTAAAGACTACTCTTCGCTTGAATTCAAAGGTTTCGCGTGAATCAACGCTCCTTTCCGCCAGTGGATCGGGAAGCCGGCAAGCGGCCGCAGATTTTTGATGTCGGCCGCCCCTCGCCGTTGATTCCGCGGGGTTTCGCTCGAAATTTCGACGCTTCTCGAACAACCGAGAGAGCGAATCGTCTCCTAGCCCTCTCTGATTGATCAAAAGAACTCACCGCCGATGAGTGACCAGCGAGGAGGATTGGCTGAACGGGCGGAGGCAAATCGAACACGCGAACGGCTTCTCGCCCTGAAATCCCTTTGAACCATACTCATAGAACATCTGTTTACAGTGTGCACGCGGCTGAAATCGAAGGAATCATTGAAGAACAAGCAGAAAGAAACAAACCGATGAGCAGTGAGGTTGGCCGCTTGTGTGAACGTCTTCCCGCAGGTCTGAACGAAAGAAATCAAAGAAGATCGATGGAGAGAACTCACGGGACACGCGAACTGCCGATCGGCGCCCATGTGTTGCTTCATGTGCGCTTTCAGGGTGGACTTGCGGCAATATTGCCGGCCGCACTGATTGCAGGAGAACAGCTTTGCGGGCGGATTGGCCGCCCGCTGGCCGTTCGGGTGGTGCGCGACGGAGTGGAGAGCGGAGGGCGCCCTCGAATGAACCGAAAGTTTGCGGCCGCCGTTGCGAATCGCCGCCGTTCGGGGCCGCAAATTCGGCGGTTCGCCGCCGATGCTCGTCGAAATCGCGCCGTTGAGCATCGCGGCGGCGGCGACCATCGCGGTCGAAGTCGGGATGCTCGGAGGCGGAGGCGGCGGAGGCGCCTGCGACGACAAGAAGGCGGCGGTGGAGGCGGGCGGTCCGCAGTTCAGCAGCAGCATTTCGTTGGCGTCCGCATTCAACAAACTCGCCGCTGCGGCGGCGGCCGACGCGACGGTGTGCGGCGGAGCGGCGAGCTGCGCGGCGGACTGGGCGGCCGCCGACGAAAACGCGTCGCCGGGCGGCCAGCTTTTGATCCCGCCCGACGAGAGGTCGCCGTAGTCGAACGGTGCCGCCGCATTCACGTAGTTCCTGAAGGAAACCGGAATGCATGGGAGTAGCGAGAGGGAAGCAGTTGGTACAACCCCACAGTTCTACTGCTTTCAACCGTCTGCAAGCAGAAACCCCAGCAAAAGGAAATTCCTGACGGCGACCCGCAGAAACCCACGAGTTTGCCGCGATCAGGAAGCAAACTCCGCTCGGGTTTCCTCGCAACTCGCGAGTTTCGGGCGGGATTCACGCGGAGAATCACCGCCAGTCGGTCGGTTGACTTCCGTTGGCTAGTCGAGTATTTGGTGACGCTCTTTTGAACGTTGACTGCAGCTTCTGCTCATCGATTTGAAAGCCAACGGCGACAGCAGTGAATTGAAGGAGGATGTTGAATCTTGCCCATTGCTTCTTTTTTCCCCTTGCCGCTCACTCAATCCCGCGCTCCGCTGTCCGTCGCCCAACTCACACGTCAAAATGCGCTCCAGCTCCATCGGCGACTCCCGTCCAGGGCGCCGGGGCGGTCGGATGGTAGAAGTGGAATCCCTGGGGCAACGCGTGCTGGTCGACGAGCTGCGAGTGGGAGCCGCCGGCCGGTGGGGGCGGGTAGGCGGCCGAGTTGCCGCTCAAGCTGGTCGCGTAGTAAGTGGGGGCGCTCGGATGGAAGAGCATCTCGTGCGAGTTGGCCAGTCGACCGCCGCCCTGCGCCTCCGCGTTCAGGTCGTGGCTGTGGAGCGGGAGCGGCGCATGGAGCGGCTGCTGGCCGGGCGGCTGGTGTGCGGCGGCGTGCTGGAGTGCTTGCGGCGGATGGCGCGCGGGAAAGCCGTGCAGCTGCGGCGGGTGTTCGTGGGGCGGCAGGAAGAAGTCGGTGGCGTACGAGTAGGCGGACATCTCCCCTTCGAATTGGCAAGCGGAATTTTGTATTTCGGACGTGAAATCGTCGTCTTTCGCGCGAATGTCGAAGCGATCCGTCGCTCCGAGTGTCTCCGATCGATGCTACTTTGTCACGCACGTTGTTCACTCAACGAAGTGGACATCACTTCTTGCTGCAATCATGAGTGACTCAATCGAACGGGTTAATCGACTCCACGCGAATCCAATCAAGCAGCTCGGCCCCGAAGCCAATGAGAAGACGGCGAAATGATCGCGGCTGCCAACCGAAAACCCACACGATTCAAGCGGCAAGAAGCCTGCGGAACGAAACGCGTGATGAGTGCGGGGGAGCGGGAAGCACCACCAGTCAGATAAAAAAAAACAAATAAGTGAGTAACCGCTCGGTACGTGATCAGAAGGGTCGATCCACGTACTCAATCGAGTGCATGAACGGAGCGATGGAAAGAAATCGAAGTGATGTCGACTGCCGTCTTTCGTCCTTCTCCCCAGCTGGTCATTGGCCACGACACGAGACACAAGTGGCGGAGGATGGCGGGCGGTATGGTAGCCGGGCGGTCGGTCGGCCGGGACGAAGCCGTCCGCTTCTCCGCCGGCCGCCGATCCGCCCGACCGTACGGCGGCGGAGCGACCGGCGGATTAGCGGACGGACGACTGCGAACTGTGGGGCTTCTTTTCGTTTATCTCGGCGCCGTTTGCGACGGACGGCCAGCCGGCCAGGTCGATGGATCATGGTCGGGCGGCGGGGATCTTCGGCGTCCACGAGGTGAATTTGCCACCTTTCCGCCGCTTCCCGTCACTCCTTTCCGCCGAGCAGTTCGTGGAATCGAGGCGGCTGCACGAGGTCGGGCGAACGGATTTCTGGCGGCTAATTGGCGAACGTGGACGGCAGAAGGCGATCTCCTGCCGCTCGTTTGTTTCTTCGAACTTGATTCCCGACTTCTTTGTCCTCCGGCCGAATCCAAGCGGGCTTCTCGCCCCCACTCTTCCGTTGATCGTCGCGTCATTCGTCGACGAACGTCACTCGAGCCGCCGTCTCGCCGTTCGACCCGCACCGGCGAGGAATCACGACAAGTTGGACGGCTTTTCGAAACGAGCGTGTTGGTCGGTGACGAAGCGAGCGGTAAACGAATGCCCGGGCTTTCTTGAGATGCATTTGCTTGGGAATTGAACTAGCAGTGTTCACTCTTCTTGCTTGCAATCAGAACAAAGCCTTTCCTTACTTTTGCAACTGCAAGAAAGCAGACCGGCGGTTTACGAAAGTTGTCTCCCGTCTGCCTCCAGTCCGATGCTATTCCACTGATTACAAAAGGTTTATTCATTCAATAACATCAAACAAAATACGATTCACTTCTTTTTAACAAAACGACGAACAGAAACGAGAGGAGCGATCATTCGGTCCTCACACGACGACGAAGGGTCCCTTGGCCCAGTCCGCGATCTTCTTTTCTGCAAACACACGTGATTAGAAGGATTGAGTGAAAGAAAGAACGTACTGTCCGCCTCGCGCGCCAAGATCAGCGCCGAATCGACGAGCTCCGGGCGGGCGCAGAGCTGGAAGGCGGCGTCGGCGACCGCCTGGAAGGTGCGGCGCTCGTTGAGGATCAGCTTGAACTCGTTGGTGATGGCGCTGGTGTTCTTCTTGGCGAAACACACGACGTGCGAGCCGCTCGGCTTCTTCTTCTGGAGCACCTCGAACGTGAACATGTAGAAGCGGGCCAGCGACGGGTCGGCCTCGTGGAAGTCGGTGGGATTCGCGAGGCGGAGGAACAACAGGCGCGCCTCGTCCTCAAGCAGCCACGCGCTGATCGGCATCGGGTCGCATTCGGCGTGGAACTGAAAGCAAACGTACGGTTGAAGAAGGAAATGCTGGCCAGTACGCCCGCACTCACCTGTTCCCAGTCGTAATAGAGAATGTGCGGCGTCTTCTTCATCAACTGGGTGCACACGCGCGCGGCCACCGACTGCTGAGTGGGGCTGGACGACGCCGCGGGCACGAGCGACGCGCGACGATCGCCCGCCTCCAGCTTCACCTCGTCGCCGTCGGAGTCCTCGCCGGCCGCAGACTCGAGCGATTGCGAGAAGGCGTTGTGTTGTTGCGAGTTCTCCCCGTACTCCGGCTTGGGCTCCTGGGCGTTCGGTCCGGTCGCCGCGGGACGCTGCTCGACGTTCGACTCGTGCGCGCGGGAACTGCGGAGCGTCCGCGTCCATTTGGGCGCCGGCGACTCGTCCGCGTCCTCCGCCGCTTGCGAGTTGGATTGATTCGCGAGGACGCTGATGGAGGCGCGCTTGCGGCCGGCGGTCGACGGCGTCTTCACGGCGGGCGGCGGGGGCTGGAAGGACGTGTTCGTGAGGCCCGACGACGAGCCGTCCAGCTGCTCGTAGGTGGGATCCTCGTTCTCCTCGCGCGCGTCGCCCTCCTCCGGCGGCGAGCGGTTGTCGTAGTCCACCGCCTGCACGGCGTCGCGCTGGACCTCCTCGAAGTTCTTGCCCACTAGGCGCAGCGTTTCCTTCGTCTTCTGGAAGCAATCAAACGAGAGGAATAAAGGGGGAGAAAAGGAGGAACTCACGGGTCCAATGCGGACGGCTTCCAGGAACTTTCGGTCCGGGTCGGTGCGGTGGAACCCGTGAATCGTGCGCTCGTGGCGATTGCGCTCGGCGAACGTCTGCTCGCGGATGCCGCAGAGCGAGCAGATGGCGCCCTCGTCGAAGTGTTTGGCAATGTGTTTCGCGAGGTAGCGGGTTCGCTGGACGCCGCAGACGTGGCATTCGCCCTGCTGAAAGCGGGTGGATCGAGTGGATGAAGGAGAATAGCCGGCGGATCACAAACCTCCTTGCTGGAAGCGTCCATCCTGGTATTGATTGGGAGAAACCGGGCGAAAGAAATCGACGCCTAAAAGCAGAGCGAGTAAGCGGCGGGTGAGCGGGCTGGCGGCCGCTCGGAGCGAACGAAGTGACCCAAATGAACGCCGCGTTGCGCCGCCGCGCATTTGAACAACAAGGCCGCTTGCCCGCCCCTCTCACCTCCCCGCTTCTTTGTCCACGAACCCCCTCCGTTCACACCCCGCCCTGCCTCCCTCTCGCTCGTTCATTCAAATCACCTCTTCGCTTCCCTGCCCAAGCGGCCGGGCGGCCGGCTTGCTGAGAAAACGGCCCCGCGCGCCGCCGACTGCCGGCATTGCATCACCTGGGAGCGAAGAGGCCGCCGATTGCGCAATGGAAGCAGCGATTGGGGGCAAATTTGACGGCCCCGCACCGAATCGAACAATTTTATGGAACGAATTCGAAAGCAATGACTTCGCGGAGGTTTACTGAAGGAATCGTTGCGCAAGCACAAACAGAAAATACTCGCAGTCCCGATGCGTTCAACTGCGGTTTGTTTGATTTGAATCGAGCTTCCTGCGTGGTTGGCAGGAGCTCCGTTGATCAAGGAACGTTCT
This sequence comes from Aphelenchoides fujianensis, assembly GCA_024699865.1. Classification (NCBI taxonomy): domain Eukaryota; kingdom Metazoa; phylum Nematoda; class Chromadorea; order Rhabditida; family Aphelenchoididae; genus Aphelenchoides; species Aphelenchoides fujianensis. Next base: position 73,471 of record JAMPIO010000243.1, read on the forward strand.
GCCCAAAGAAGATCATCGCGTCTTCCGTCGGATTACAGTCGCTTGCATCAATTGCCCCCGCCCACCGCCCTCAACCGAACGACCGCCAGTTTCGCGAGATCGCCGCTCCCCTTTGCGATCCGCCCGCCCGCTCGTCGGCCGCCGCCCCGCCCGGCCGCTGTGGTTTCGAGTCGAGCGGCCGCTTCGTGCGGAAAGTCGGCGGCGACGAGCCGAAATCGATCGTTTTTCTTCGTATCCGCTCGCAGATTTCCCGCATCTCCTTTGTCGCGAACGCGCGAGACGAAACTGGACGAGACCGAGGGCGCCTTGCGGAGTGATCGGCCCGCCGTTCCGTGGTCGTAAGACCTTGAAGCCAAGTGAAACCTCAATCGATCCTCTCCGTTCATGCCCCTCGTTCCCCCGTCCCTTTCTTTCTTTCTTTCCGTTAATTAAGCAACTGAATGCTCGTAGTTCCCTTTTGTTCTTCCTTTCGCCTCCAGCCGATCCGCCGCCGCTCCGCTCGGGCCCCGTTCTTTCTCCTCGTCTTCCCCCAGGGGTTCCAGAGAGGAGTGCGCCCGTCCCGGAGAACGCACTGCCGACTCCCCCGAGTCGCTGGCCACCTTCCTGGATCATGACCAAATGCGGCGACCTCTCGCCTTTCCTTTCGCCCAGATGGCCGAGCGAGCGGTGCGCGACGATCGCGCGTTCTCATCGTCATCCCCCCTCGTCTATCCCCTCCACGTTCCCGTTGATTCCCGCCTGTTGTTTTGCCCCGATCGACCGCCGCCCGACGGCCGCCCTTTTTATCTCTCGCCCCTGCGCCGACCGGCCGACCGCCCCCGCCGCCGGACTATAACAGCCGCCCGTCGCCCCCTTTCGGGGCTTCTTTCACTTCGCTCCCCACCCACCTTCGTGCGGCTCGTCCGCTGTTTGTTGTGTGTTCGAGTGGAACAATAAACCTCTCTCTTCTCGATCGCGTTCGGCCTTCGACTCCAGAGGAATCTCCCTCTTCCCCGATCCTTTTTGGCCATCGATCCTCCCGCCGAAAGGCTGGGCTTCGACACCTTCGGCCTTTTATCCCCGTTGAACTCTTGAGATTCTTCCGAGTTCGCCGTTCAAGTCGGTCGAATGAATGCGGACGTCGCGGAACTCCGGCGGCGTTTTCTCCAGAAGGCGGACGAGGGAAAAGTGAGTTCTTTTCTGCGCACTGTTTCTGCTTTGATTGACGTTTCGGTTTCGAAATCGGGTCTGTTGACTGATTCTGCGATAGAGTCCGTTCAACAGTTTGAATGAGAACTGCGGTCCTCAGAAATGCAAGTGGGAATTTTGCTAAATCAGCAGAAACTCTCCAATACTCGTTTCCTCTCCAACTTCCCACCTTCGGCCGCCATCCCACTCCTTTCGGTCGTTTCAGTTCCTCGTGTGTCGGGACTGCGGAGTGGAGCAGCCGCAGAAGGGAGTGGCGATCGCCCACGAGCTGTACCACTCGAATCCGCGCCCGGGATTCGCCTGCGCGATTTGCGGCACGGAATTCCGCTCGTTCGGCGAGCGGAACGGACACGAACTTCGTTTTCACAACCTCCAACGACATCTGCTCGATGAGCGCGATGAGAGCGCCGTTCGGATTACACGGGTGAGCTCCTTTCCGTTCATCGACGATCCATTTCGTTCCCTCTTCAGGCCCAACTGGCGACGGCGGACAACTTCGGGTTTTTGTTCGCGAACGTCCAGCTTGACGCCAAACGGTCGCTCCACCCGCCGACTTCGGCGGCAGCCGCTTCCATGGACGAAATCACGAAGCGGATGCTCGGCGCGTGGATTCCCGGTTCTTGCGTTCGTTCTCTCGCTCGTTTATTCTTCGTAATCCTTCGCTTTTGCAGTACTACTGCACGTTGTGTCAACTGAATTGCCTCAACATGTACACGCGAATTCAACACGAGAGATATCACCGGAAGGGAGCGAACTGGCTCTGCAGCCTGTGCACACAGCGGGGCTACAATCAGACGCATCGGAACCGGCACGAGTTCGAGATCCACCGATACCAGCGGCCGCCACACACGCGCTTGTGGAAGGACGCCGTGAAGATTCCATGGGTAAACCGCCTTTATTTGTTTCGTTGTTGCATTGCCATATCGTGTTTTAGGAGCAACGGCAGCACTTGACGAACATGCGGGAGAACTTCGATCAAATCCAAGAGCGGGCGATGGATCCCGGCGGTTCTCCGGCGACTCAACTCAACGGAGCATCGACGAGTGCCGCTCCCGTCGCTCCAGTTGAGGCGCCGAAGGCTGAGGTGGAGTTCGCCGTCCTGCAGTCGGACGAGCCGCGCGTTTTTTCGCCTTCGCCGACGCCAAACGAGCCGCCGGTTCGCGCGCGAGCAGAACGACGATCCCTCGAGCCCTATGTCTTCTTCTCGCCGCCGTCGTCCAGTGGGCACCAACCCGTCGATTCGAGGAGCGGCGTCTCCATCTCCTCCCTCATGCACCCGAACGGCCGACCGCACGAGACGCGCCCACTTGTGGAGCGAATTTGGGCGCATTTCGTCGAGAACTCGCCCGCTGTCCTCTACTTCGACCATCAAGAAGTGAGTGGTCGGTCGGGTGATCACTCCCACTCGTCCCTTCAGCTCCGCCCCACGTGCGGGGACCTCGTGCTCCACCGATGGCTCTCCGACGCGAACTGCAAGCTGCTGCTCCTCCGCTCGACGACCGCCGACTGGCCGCACGAGCCGGCGGCGTTGGAGCGCCTGCTGGCGACTTCGCTCCGCCTGGACGGCGGCCGCGACCACCTGCTCGTCTTCGGGAAGCGCGACGCCGGCCGCCTGCTCGGCCGCTTCGTCCGCGACGCCCCGCACGTCCGCTGCTTCTCGTCGGCTGTCGAGGCCGTGGGCCGGCTGATCTGCGGCGATACGCGGGAGTCCGCTCTGATCGTCACCCACGAGCGGGAACGTGAGTCCTTTACTGAATTCCTTGTGCATTCTCGCCGTTCCTTGCAGAAATCTCACTACCGCCCGCCCAACTGGACGTCCTCCGTCGTGCCGTGACGTCCGCTTCGATTTCCTTTGTCTTCTGATCGTCGGCTGCTCCCTTTCCTTAATTTCCTGCTAATAATTTTACGGTTCGCTGCTGCTGGGTACCGCCTATCATAATCATAATAAACTGTTGTGCTTTCATCCCTTGCAAGGCGGCTCTTTCTTGTGTGGGAATAAACAGTGCTCTAAAGAATCGACGATGTTTCTTGCCGACTGCACGCAGCTTTTGAGCTGTGGAAGCTGCCCTCTTTCATCAATCCAACCTCGTTTATTCAATCCACTAGCCGCAAAGCAGAACACGGTAGTCCAAAACTCAATCGCCGTTCTTCTCCGCCCGCAACGTCGTCCACGCGGTGAGGAGCGAGTGAACGACGAAGAACTGGTGGTCGACATTTGGATGTGGAGGCTGAACGGGAGGGATTGAAGAGGACTGACGTGTGTTGCCCACCTTTCCGTAGTTGCAATAGCGAAGAAACTCGACCCAATCGGCCAACTTCGCCTCCGCCAGCGCGTCGGGCGGATTGCGGCGAAGGAAGGCGGCGTGGACGGCGGGATGGGCGGAGCGAAGCGTCGCGACGAGCCGCTCCATTTGCTCCACGTCCCAATCGACGTGCGGCCACTTCCACTCGGACCAGCGGGCTGTCTGCAAACAGACAGAAGAGTGAATGGGAGTGAGGGAGAACGCACGTCCTCGTCGGTGATCGGCGGCGGCTCGCCGTCCGCGGGATCGACGGGCGGCGGCTTCTCTCGTGTGAGCTCCAGCAATTCGATCAGCGCGTCGTCCAAATCGTTCCGCCGCTTTTCGTTCGCCCGCTTCGACTTCCGCTTGGAGGAGCGCGAACGGGACGGCGGTTTGGGGGCCGCCGGGCGCCGTTTCGACCGCTCGCCCTCCCGCCGCCACACGAAGAAGCCGCCAATCGCGCCGCTCACCATCGACGACGCGAGCAGCCAGCTGAAGGACGGGGGGTGAATGGAAGGCGGCGGAACTCACACTCCAACCAAAGCAATCCACAAGATCGTCGTCGAGGTCGTCATCCTCGCGATTTGCCCTCGAACTCGCGACAGAGGGGCAAGAGGGAGCCGACCGTTCGTCTCGACGAAGTGTGAAGTGAAATGAACGAAGGGGAGTGGATGGAAATGGGGGGATGAGGAGATCATTTGCTGCATTCTGCATTCTTGTGGCTGTGTTGCTTTTGACTTGCTTCTTCTGTGAGTGAATCGATGTCCAAAGAAACCTCCAATCAATCAACAACCTTTGAGTTCCCAAGGAATTAGAGGATTCCAGCAGAGAAATTCAGCTTTGGATCCATCAATTGTTCACGTGCATTCCGTCCACACGAATTTCCACCGGCTCTCGATTTCATCAGCTTTTCGTTGATCGACCGCATCCTTCGATCCACGGAAGGATGGACGAAGCGGCGGCCATCGCGGATCTCCACGACCGTTTGCTCCGGAAAGCGGACAACGGAGAGGTGAGTTCTGTTCTTTGCTCTTGCACTCGCATTCGACCCCTCCGATGGATTCTTTCGACCGTCTGAATCCCTCGACTTTCAGCTGATTTGTCGCTGCTGCGGGATCGAGTGCCTGAACGCAGCGCATCGGTGGAACCATGAGGCGGCGCACACGCGGCAGCGGCCGGACGGCGCGTTCTGCAGCGTGTGTTGCGAGAGTTTTGCGAGCGCCAACCTGCGGAACGACCACGAGCATCGCTGCCACTACCTGAAGCGCTACCAAAGCGATTGGCACGATCGACGGGCGATTCGACTCTCCTGGGTACGTCCCCCATTCCTTTCTGTTTGCTCCAACTTGCGCAGGGCCAACTGCAACGCGTGGAGAACGTGGGCTTCCTGTTCGACCGCATCCAAGCCCACGCGAAGCCAACCGCCGAAGAGCCCAAGTGGCCGACAATGCTGCCCGCAACGATGGACGACGTCGTGCAGCGGATGCTCTCCGCCGACCGCTTCAAGCCGGACGGCCAATCTGTGGTGAGCCTTTGTAGTGTTTCGGGTTGCTTTGAGTCAAAACGAGTCTCTGGCTTCGATTTTTTCGACTTCTATCGTTCTTTGTTGTGTGCCAATCCTTCTATCCATTATCTACTTGTTAGATATTCGGATTATTCGGCAAAACCTCTTGATTCACTCATGTTCTTCTTCACTTCCATTTGTTGCAGTTCGATTGTGGAATTTGCTCGACGAACTGCATCGACTTCTCGATTCGTCTGAAACACGAGCACGCGCACGAGATGGGCGCCAAGTACCGCTGCTCGGTGTGCGCCTTCCTGTTGTCCTCGCCCGCTCTGCGGCACAAACACGAACTCCAACTCCACCGGTACACGCGGCCGCCGCACACGCGCGAGTGGACGGAAGCCGTCAAGATCCCGCCGGTAGGCCGCCTTCCTCCTTCTTTTGTTCACTGCCTTCGTTCAGAACGAGTGGTCGAAGCTGCCGAACGTGAAGGAGAATTTCCAGGCGATCCAACGCCGCACGGCGCGCTCGCCGTCGGACCTCAATCGACGCGAAGCGCCGGCCGTCGTGCAGCGGGAAGCGCCTCTCGTTCGTCCGCTGCCGCCCCCTCCGCCGGTCGAGCCGCTCCGGCTGCCGAATAAACACGAGGAGCGGCCGTTCTCTTCGCTCCCGCCCGCCAGCCAGCAGACGAACGGCCGGCAGTCACTGGCGAAGTGGCTGCTGGACCGAATTGAGCGGAAACAGCCGACTTTTCTCTTCTTCGATCTCCAGCGAGTGAGTCCACCTGTTTGTTGTCGAATGATTGATTTCCTTGCGTGTTCAGGCATCTCCTTTGTTCACGTCCACGTTGATCGATCGTTGGCTCTCCGACGCGAACTGCAAGCTGCTGCTCCTCCGCTCGACGACCGCCGACTGGCCGCACGAGCCGGTGGCGTTGGAGCGCCTGCTGGCGACTTCGCTCCGCCTGGACGGCGGCCGCTCCCCCTGCTGGTCTTCGGGAAGCGCGACGCCGGCCGGCTGCTCGGCCGCTTCGTCCGCGCCGCTCCGCACGTCCGCTGCTTCTCGTCGGCCGTCGAAACGGTCGGCCGGCTGGTCACCGGCGACCGGCAAGAGTTCGTGTTGATCTTCACCCACGAACAAGCGAGTAAGTCGAATTCAATCAATTCCTCTTGGTTCAAGTGCTCGTTGCAGACATCCCCGTTCCGTCCAACGTGGACTTCGTCTTCGTTCCCTCCGATTCGATCTGATTTCCTCCGCTCAATGATTTCTGCTGTTGTTGTTAAACCGCTTTAATTCCTTTCCGGTGCTGAAATAAATTGTTAATTGTTCGCATTGGGTTAGTGGCTGGAACTCGTGATTTCGTTTGTGCTCGTTGCAGAGGGTAAATGAGGCAGAAGACGATTGAAAATCCTGCAGAGCGAGCGCCTTCATCTCTGGACAAGTGCCGATCGAACAAACGAGCTTGGGGGGAATCACTCGTGGGCGAGGACCTCCATTCAATCAACCGCCTTCATTGTATTTTGTTTGCCGCTCGCCTCGTGCGGTCATGTCCGCCCCGTGGATTTTCCTTGTCGTCCTCCTACCGCTGGTCCACCCGGCCGCCTTCTTCGACGAGCGCAATTTGACTCGTGAGTTCCCTTCGTTTCGTCCACTTCTCCCGTGTTGCAGACGCGGACTGCGTGCCCGACGGGAAGTTCTTTGCGTACTTCGGCTCGCGGAACGTCGCGTTGGACGGGCGGCCGTGCGTCGCGTGGTCGACCGTTCGAACGGAAATGCTGGAGACGATGCGGGGATACAATCAATAGTTCGTTTTCTCCTCTTCTTCCACTAACCTCTCGTTCGTTCAGTTTCTTCCCGACGGAACACGAGGAGCACGACCACTGCCGAACGGTGCTGCTCGACCAGTACGAGCGGAACGCGGACATCAACAACGCGTCCGCCCACTCGTTCGTCCAAACGGACGGCTGGCAGCGAGGTCCCTGGTGTTTCGTTCGCTCCGACGAGCCGGTTGGGCTGTGGTTCGGGCAGTTCGCTTCGAACTTCACGCCCGCGCCGTGCTTCGACTTCTGCAACGAGACGACCAGCGGGGAAGCGGAGAGCACGAGTGAGTGTCCTCTTTGTTCATCCACTCATTTCTTCGGTCTTCAGCCCCAACTTCGACCTCGGAATCGCCGCCGACCGCTCCCTTCCGGGCGCTCTACAACGCGGAGCTCATCGACCACCTGGCGGATCACTTCTTCGATCGTTTCGACTTTGGAGATCCCGCTTATTACACGGTGGGCACTCCTCTCATCTCCCCATCATCCATCCCCCTTCAACTAGGCAAAACGAGTGTCCAAACTGTCGATCGCGTTCGAAATCCGCCGGCATTTCGTCTTCTTCATCCTCGTCACGATCCTCCTCGTCGCCGTCGGGCTGCTCGTCGGCACGTGGGCGTGGCGGAAACTGCGGCGGAAGCGAGCGGACGAGCCGCCCGTCCCGACGGTCGACGAGGAAATGCGGACGGCCGTCGAGATGCCGCCGACCGCCCCGCCGAAGCCGTCGGCCCCGCCGAAGCCGTCGGCCGAGCTGCCCACCGTCCAGACGGCCGAACAACCGCTTCCTCCTGCCGCCGCTCCTGCCCCGCCGGCCGACGTAAATCGAAATCCGCCCGCGCAGTCGGTGGAATCGAAGACCGTCGAGCAGAAGTGATTGTTCGTAATAAACCCGTTGTTTTACTCGAAATTGTGCCGTTCGATTCATCGATTGGTCGCTTTTACTCGCCTGCACAGAAAGCAGAAGATCGCCAATGAACGTTGGGAGCAATTGCAGGTCTCATTCTGATTGTCCACGACGAGGAGACCCGAGCATCGAATCAACACTTCGAGAACGATCGTCCAACCTCCGGCACCTAATTGCGGCCTGTTTTTTTGGAGTAAGAAGTGAGAAAGACGAAATGAATGAGGAGTTAGAGGAATAGAGTAGCTTAGACGGAATGGAGAGGGTTAGAACTCGGAAGACGAAACGGAGATGTTGTCGAGGTCGTTGTTGTCGTGCGCTTCGCGGATGGCCTCTTCGTCCGCCGCGTTCCGCCGCAACTCGTCCAGGCAGAAGCGCTCCAGCTGGCCGCATTCGAGCTTCTTTTTGCGGGCATCACTCAGGAACTTGTTCTGCAATCAAGCGAGCGAGAGATAAGGGGCAAGAAGAGGTGGAAGGACGGACCTCGTGGTCGTTGAAGGTGTGAAGCGAGGAGCCCGTGGACGGGACGCGGGCCTTCTTTTCGGACGGACCCTTGCGCTCCTCGATTTCGTGCACTCGGCCGCGATTCTCCACGACGACGACGCGCGACGACTCGACGTCGACGGTCGGGCGCGCGAGCACCGAGTGGACGGGCGCTTTGTCGTCGTTCTCGAACTGAAATCAACGAACAAATGAAAGGATGGATGGAAGCGAAGGGAACTCACCATGATCGCCTCTTCTCGCCACGTTCGTTCTGCAAACGACATCTGCATCGTGGAGGGCGGGCGGGGACGGGCCGAAGGAACAGGAGCGATCGGTTGGGCGGTAAGGCGGGCGACCGGAGCGAGAAGCCCAGCGAGCGGGCGGACGGGCGGCGAGCGTCTTTTTGCGAAATCGACGCCCGCCCGATTGCCGCCGTTTGGGCGGCATTCCCGCACTGGGATTCGGCCAACAGGACGCGAATCGATCGAACAGTCCGCCCACATCCCGCCCTTTCGCCTTCCATTCGCAGCCGCTTGTTGTCGCCGTACCCCCTACTTGCCCACGCAATCGATTCCGCCGCTCTGTTGGTCGAATTGGAGCGAGGGGATCGCGAGGAGTGTTGCTAGTGAAAAAGTTCGTTTCAATTCATCTCTTTCGGTTTTGCCGCGAATTTCGGCCAATCTCCATTAGAGATCCACCCTCTTTTGTGAACTCTTCAGGCGGTCCACAATCCCACTGAATGCCGGTTGTTTAAGACTCAATCCACGACGCAATCCACACGGAAATGAACCGCCCGAGCAAGCAGGGCCACCAGAAGAACGGCCGCCGGCGAAAGCGGCAGGCGAGTGACCAGCCGGGGGCGCCGCCCCGCCAGCGGGCGCGCTTCGAGCAGCCGCTCCAGCCGCCGCAATGGCCGCAGCAGAAGTTGTGAGTTCTTTCCGTTGATTTCGCTTCTCAACTCGCTCCATTCAGCTCCCAACCTCCGCCCTGGACGCACCAGCTGACGCTCTTCTCGTCGAACAACAACGCGGCCACCAGCTGGCGCCAGCCGTCGTTCCTCCCGTTCGGGCTGCTGAACGCCCAAGCGTTCGTCGCGCCGCCGGTCGCCGTCGCTCCGCCGCCGTTCGCCATCAACGCCGGAACGTCGTGGTTGCCGCCGCGCGCCGACTTCCCGCCCGACGAGCGGCAGCCGCCCGTCCACGCGGTGAAGCAAGAGGAGACTTCGTGGAAGGTCGAGCGTGGACGTGCGGGTGGAAAGTGAGTTCTTTCGTTCGATTTCATGAGTTCTCCATTTGTTTCCAGCATGAACCGCGACATTCGCCGGGCGAAGCCCCGCCCGACGCAGCCCGCTCGGCGCCCGAAGGTGATCGACGGTGAGGAGCCGGGCGAAATCATCAGCGACTACGAGGAAGAGGAGGAGGAAGAGGTGGAGGAGGAGGCGGTGCGCGACAGGGCGGGAATTGGCAAGCGATACGTCGAACTCGACCCCGACGCGCGGAAGACCGTCGAGGAGCGACTGCGCCGCGAGTTGGGGCTCGCCGAGGGGCAGGTGCCCGAGTTCGTGCTTCGCATGTTCGTTCTTCCTCTCACTTCCGTCGCCCAATCCACCGTTCAGGCGCGAAATGGGCCCGATGGCCTACCCGCCGGCTCTGATCGACCGGTACGTCCATCCTTCCAATTCCCTCGTTTATTTTGGGCTTCAGGCACGTGCGCGTGAACGAGACGCCCGCCTTCTTTGGGGGCACCGTGGAGAACATTCTGCCGAAGCGGCGGATCGCGGCGGACACGCTGCCCGCCTTCCGCGGCTTCACGCACGTGCGCGGCGAGCGCGTCGACCCCGCCTTCATCCAAATGATGAGCGAACTGGCCGCCGCCGATCACCAACTGGCCACGCAGGACTCGCTGGAGCGCTCGGGACTCGAGGAGCTCCGCGAAGGAGACGAGCAGGAGGCCGACGAGAAGCGAAAGTCGACGGGTACGTTCTTCCTAACGAATTCATTCCATCGATGGATCGCTTGCAGAGATCGTCCACTTCGACGTGCCGCAGTACGAAGTGGGCGAGTCGGCCGGCTACTTCGTGGCGACCCAAACGAAGACGATGAGCCACACGATCGAGGGATTCGCGACTGGTACGCCGTCATCCGATCCTCCATTCCATCCATTGTCCCCCCGCTTGCAGGCATCCAACCGTTCGAGCACTCGACGCCCACCCAACCCACCGGCTTCTTGCGGAGGCTCCGCGCGCTGGTCAACAACCACCGGCCCGCTGCCCGTGGAGTGGACGTGCAGATGGAGGAGGGCGAGTTGGAGTGAACGGTCGACGATTCGTGCAGGACAGAGAGGATGTTGCCATCATTTCGTTATTCCTTTATTGCTTTCATGTTGTGTTCTTTTCGACTACCTTGTGCCTCTCGCATTCCTCCGATTTCTCCCCGCAAAACGGGTGTTTGTTCTGTTGGAAGAAACGGTTCTGCCTACTGCCCGCATTGATCACTCGATTCTTCGCTTATTTCGCTCATTTTATCGCAGAATAAAAGGTTATCTTCGATCCGTTCGTTGCTGCATTTGGGTTGGATGGAAGACGTTGAAGAGGAGGCATCCGCATCGAAATAGACAGAAGAAATGGCGTGAACGTCCACCCCCGCATCGACCACCGACGGCGGGCGGGCGATTCGCTTCGACGGCGATCGCAACGGCGCAGTTTTCGGCCCGATCGGCGCGTTCCGCTCGCGCGCCTCGCCGCAAAGCGGCCGTTTTACTGGGCAGTCGCCTTTGATCATGATCTTTGGGTGAAGGGGATGATGTTCTTGACTGCCGTCTGATGCGAATCGTTCCTTTTATTGTCCACTTGCAGTTTGTGACGGTAGGATGATGATCAGCGAGGTGATCGGGCGAAATCCCGCTCGCAAAGTGAGTGCTGTGTTGAATTCGTTTGCCATGGTCCCGAATCAACACCTCCTTCCCCTTTCCGCTTCGATTCCTCGAATTCCCTTCTTGCTCGAAATGTCGGGTGTTCTCTGAAACGAACCGAACAAAAGTGAATGTTTTGTGTTCGTTTCGGCCCCGAATTCAAAGGAATTTCCGTGAGACGTGGGGGTTTCGCCTAGTTTTGGATGTTCCTTGATTTCCAAAGCTTTTTATCGTGGGAAAAGAGGAGGATAAAAGACGACTCGTCGGATACACTCATCGTTTCGGTTCGCTCCGAGATCTTCTGCTCGCATTCGCCGTATGTATGGCCGTGGGTCCTCGCTTTCGTTCGTTGACTGAAGAAAACCCAAGAGCGGGATGTTGAGGGTCGAAAGCAGTGGCCCTCCTTTCCTCTCGGTTTCGCAAACCCCCTCGACCTTCAACTTCGGATGAGTGTTCGCGTTCAAAGGTCACAACACGCCACTTGTTTTCCGTTGGTCCAGCTGCCGTGATTCACGCCCGTTCACTCGCCATTGGAGTGGGGAGAAAGCGGGACTAATGCCAGCAATTTGTCGTAATTATTCATTCGTTCGGACCTTCCACTGCTTTCTGTTGTATTCTGCGGCCAATCGGGAGTGATAAACGGCCGGTTTCCAAATTGAGCGCCTTTCTTTCGCGTGCAGAGCGTCGAAAAGACGGACAAAAGTGACCGAAGTGGCGGCGATAAGGCGGAAGGAGTGATCGCTGGGGAGTTTCTTTTGTTCTTTCGGTTGGCGGGCATCGCTGGACAAAAAAGAAGGCAGAAGCATCCAATTCGTTTGCTGCTTCTCTTTTCTTCCTAGTCTTACGAATCCTTCGAATAGACTCGCGAGTTTGTTTTCTCTAGTGCCTCTTTGCGTGGATGTCCTCGATCCACTCACGCTCTCCCTTCAGTCATCGATCTCCTTTCAGGTCGCCCAGATGATCTGGAGACCACTCGCCATCCTCCTGCTCGCCGTATCCGCGGCTTTCGGCCGCCGCCGGCTGGAGTTGCTGCAGCGGGCGACGGACATTCGGGCGGACGGCGAGGACAAACTTCTGTTGGTTCAGACGGTGAGATCTTTGTGGTAGAATGATTGATTCGCTTGATCTTCAGGTCTGGCGACACGGCGACCGCTCTCCGATCTACACGTTCAAGAACGACAAGGTGAAAGAAAGCCAGTGGACGAAAGGCGGCGGCGGCTACGGCCAGTTGAGTCCCGTGAGTCCCCTTCCTTTCGTTCCACATTCCTCTTCTTTGTTTGCAGCACGGAATGGAGCAACATTTGAGGCTGGGGCAGGAGCTGCGGAAGCGCTACAAGGATTTCATCGACGCCCGCTATCGATCCAACGAGGTTCGTTTGATTGCCCAAGTGAATGACTGCTATTTGTTGTTCAGATCTACGTGCGGTCGACGGACGTGAACCGCACGATCATTTCAGCGATCAGCAACCTTGCCGGCTTCTACACGGCCGGGGTACCCGACGAGGACTACCCGAAGAACCTGCAGGGATGGCCCGGAGCGTTTGTTCCCGTCCCCATCCACACCGTCGACCACAACGACGACTACGTGGTGAGTTCACGGACAGGGAACTTCCTAAAGCTTGAGCTTCAGACCGGCTGCTCGTACGAGTCGAAGCGAGGCGTTGAGGTGTTCGGGAAGCTGCGACGAGCTCCCGACTACATGAACGTCGTCAATCAGTACAAGGCGAGAGAAATCCATTCATTCTATTCAATCCTTTGCTCGCCTTAGCCCCTGACCGACAAGCTGAACGTGGTGACGGGCGACGAGAGCTCCTCCACTCTTTGGAACGTGTACAACGTCTTCGACACGCTCTTCATCGAGAAGGTGAGTTCTTTCTTCGATTCCTCTCACATATTCGCTCAGATCTACAAATTCAACTGGCCGGACGGCATGACGGACGAGCTCTACAAAGAGACGCAGGATCTTGCTGATTTGATCGACGACATCGAGCTCGGAATGAACATATCCGACGCGGAGGGCGTCCACTTCGAGACGGAGGTCCCGAAGACGGCCGGCGGGCCCCTGTTGGCCGCCCTCATCGGCCACATGCAGGCCAAACGGACGTGCTTCGAGAAGAAGCCCGAGGATCGGAGTAAGTGGTCATTAGATTGGGGAAGCGGGGTGAATGGGTGCGGTAAAACGCTGCTTTACGGAGTAACTAAAGAATCCCTCGCCCATTGCTTTCCCATTTCTCTAATCTCTCACGTGTTTGCAGCCGCGGAAGAAGCAAAGCTGTGCAGCTTCTACGATCCCCTAAAATATTACGTTTATTCGGCGGTAAGCTCTCTAGGAACGCACGGAATAATCCGTTCGGCTCAATTGCAGCACGACTCGACCCTGGGCGCTCTCTTCTCGACCTTCGGCTTCAAGTACACGGACGTGAACGCGACCGGCCTCCCGCACTACGCCGCTTGCGTCGCCCTGGAGTTATACTCGCGATCGAACGGGGCATCCAATGAGTACACCGTCAAGGTGAGTCTTCCCATCCATCTTCCTTCTCTTCAATCGATTGCTTCCAGCTGATCTTCTGGCAGGACGGGATCGACGCGTGGGACATCACGCAGGACATCGCCGGCTGCGAGCGGAATTGCACGCTGGACAAATTCGCCGGGGGCGGTGGTGGCTCAACTGGTATGCAGTCGGACTTCCCGTCGGGTTGGCGCTGCATGCTGGTTCGACCCCCCGCCCGCTCGACATTCGACCCCTGGCGAGGGCGACAGACTTCCGTCTGGTCGAGTTGCCATACCGCGGCCGCTTCGGCAGCTGCTCCACCGCGGAAATCCGCTGAGTGTGGATGTAAATTTGTCCTAAAAAAAAAAAAATTTGACAAATTCGCCCAACGATCCGCCAACTACACGGTCGACAACTTCGAGGAGGTGAGCAGACGGAAGGGTTGAACCCAGGAGTTCACGCTGCATTCTTTCAGTTCTGCAACAACGTGCCCTCGGCCGCTTCTTCGACACCCGCCGGACTCGCCGCCCTGCTCGTTTCGTTGCTCGTTCACGTGTTCCTGAAGTGAACGAACGTCTGCTGGTTGTTCGATGCTAACTCTTACAGATTTCTACTCGTTATGTTCCTATCGCTGCACTTCTACATTCAATAAACTTCTAAGAACTTTTCGCTCGTCGTTGTCATTGCTGGAGTGATTCATAGCCGAGCTGGAATTGAAGGTTGTTGCAAGAAGAAGAACCAGCCATTTGAGATAACCTTCATTGTGATCGTTTAACGACACTCGGTGCCGTATTGAAAACTCATGACCGCAACTCCTCAAGTGTTTCCACGAGACAGAAATAAAAACGAAGCGAACGGACAGACCGGCGGGCGGGAGTTCACGATCGGAGGGCAAATTGGGCGCACCGTCTGCCGTTCCCCCGCCCGCCCGCCCGCCCGCCGATCGTTCGGACGGGCGGTCGATAAAAAGGCGGCCGACCGTCCACTTTCGCCCCTTCCGTTCGCCTCTTCCGTTCCGCCGAGATCGAACTTCGCGAATGTTTTGACCTTTAGGGCGACAAACGAGCGGTTCTTTTCGAGTGTTCGCGCTTCCATCGTGTACCGGAATTCAAACAGTTTGCTTGCAGATCACCGGTAGCTCCTGAAAGACTGTACAGCGACTCCTTTCAATCGCCTCTCTCTCAACTACCCACTACAAACACTCATTTCTCCTCCTACTCGTCATTCCGCTTAAGCGACCGACGATTCTACCGTCTTCTTCGCCGCCCGAACTGCCCGATGGCCGTCGCCCTGCTGCCCACGAACATCCTCTTCCATCTGAGCACCGTCGCGACGTTCGTGGCGGTCGTGATGCTCAACGAACTCCGCCAGCGGTTTCATCCCTCCTTCACCGGCGCTTCGCCCACCGAGGAGTTGAGCTGGGAGGAGCAGCTGGAGCGAGTGAACCGAACGCGTGGGCGAACGGCCGTGAGCGGCGAGGAGGTGATCCTCTTCAGCCACCGGTACGCGTGCGGCGGCGGACTCGTCAGCACGACGGCCGCCAGTTTGGTCTCCATTCCGTGCGCCTACGAGAAATGTGAGTCGCTTCTTTCGTTCCGTTAAGACATTCGTCCCAAGGGGCTGATCTGAGGTTAAACTCGTGAATTCTTTTCTTGATACTTCTTGCTGTAAAATTACTGTACTCTTGGTGTTGCTGCCACGAGTCTCCAGAACTTTCCACCAAAGATAAGCGGCGATGTTGCGAGCAAAACGATCGAAAACACTGTGAACGGTGCTCGCAATTAAACGTTTGATGTTCGCGACTCATCGGCCGTAAACCCACGAGTCACGAGTTAATTCGAGGGTCACTGGGGGCAACTGATTGGAGGCGAGCGTTGTTGCTAACTCCAATCAAACCTGTTGCCTTTTGGGCGGCTCGCAACAAAGGAATCTTCCCTGGGTTATCGTTCGGTCTGGCAAGCTCGAGAGCGAGCGAGCGGTCGAACGTCTGAGGTTTGAAGTGTGAAAAAAGTCGTAAATGCGGGCATAAAAACTGGCCGTCGTCTTCGATCCGCCCGGCCGTCCGTCGATAAAAACCGCCGGAGGTCCGGGGCGGCACTCAAAACGAAAAGAGTCACGAGTTCCGGAGCTCTTTGGCCTTTGAGTGAACGAGTGATTCAACGTGAGGTCGCGCGCTGAGCACTGATTGACTCGTTGAAGTTTGCGGTTTGATGCAAGACGGTTTCAAGCCCCAGCGAGATCGAACGACCACACACCCACGAAGCGGCGGAAGTCGGCGGAATGATGATCGATCGATGCGGTCGGCTCTTGCGAACCCTCGACGGTCATCGATTCATTTCGATCAAACGAACGAGAAAACAGTGAATGGAAGGTGGTCGTTTCTTCTGCTCGAGTACACGCCCGTTCGCTTTTGCAAGCGCGTGAAGTGTGCCTCCTGTCAGCTGTTCGTTGGGAAAGTGATGAATCGCCGCGAATTCGAAGTCCAAAGTGACCAAAAAAAGGCGGGGATGAGTGATCACTTTGCAAAGGTGCTCGCATTGATTGATCGCAATCGAACGATTGGAATTCTCGTCGAATTCTTTCGTCCTTTCCATCGGGCACTCAGTTCGCGTCTATTTCGGGCTTATAGAATCGAAATTCGAAGCGAAAGCGGCGAGCTGACCACCGGTTTCGCTTTCGGCCGTCAATTCGACGCAGCGGGCGGTTTGCAGCCGGAGAACACGTGAATTCGCGGGTGTTTTCCCCGGCTGCCCACTCGGCGTTCATTGGTCGCAGCAAGTGCGGGCGCAAACGGGGGACTCCCGGGTTGTTTTGACGATAAGAACGGGAGTTCGGAGATGTTTTGAGAGCTGCAAAGGGTTCAAGGGTTTTCTGATCAACGCGATTTTACAGTTGATTCTCCTGATCGGGGCAAAGGTCCTTTGACCTGCCGTCTTTACGAACGAACGAAGGAAGGTTGTTGCGTTTCGTTAATCCGCTTATCATTCCTCCTCCGTTCTGTTCGTTAACCGGGGGAGACGGTCAAAGATCGCCAAAGGAGCGGGAAGAACAAACAAACCTTCAATGCAACAACGAGAAACACGCGATCATCAAACAATCAACGGCTTCTTCCTCAACTCAAATGCTTTATTCAGTGCACACGTGCTGCCAACAACACGACCTGTGCTACGACTCGCGGCTCGGCCAGGAGACGTGCGACGAGTTCTTCTGCTCGTGTCTCTCCAATTTGGAGTCCGAAGGCGCCTACTGCGACCTGTTCACGCACTTCGGGTTGTGCGCTTCGACTCGATTGCTCGGACACTTCTTCTACGAACACGGCGAGTTCAACCGGTCGGCCTTCGAGCTGCTGGGCGATGCGGGAAGTCGACTCCTGGCCGCCGTCTCCGCCGCCTCTATCGCCACCGAGCTCTCGGCCAACGGCTTGAAGTCACTCTAATTATTGAGTAGTGAGTAGTTGATGTTTGTACATTCGTTCCGTCATTTCCTTCCTTGCATTTGAATTCAAAGACACTATGAGCTTCATTCTTTCATCTTCTTGTACATTCGTTTGATAGCAGTTAGTCGTTCGATGAGTCGTTGAATAAACTGACTAATAGCTCTTGAACGTCATAAATAGAACTTTATTCCATCAAAGACAACAAACACGCGCACTCGGTGACATTCTCGCTCACATCTCGGCGGAGAAAATGTTCTGCGATTTGCGGTGCGGTGAAACGCGGCGATCCACGGACCTCAGCGGGCTCTTCCCGTCGGCCGCCTTCGTCTCGGTGGTCGTGCGGTCCTTGGGCGGGGCGGCGGGCGACGAGCGGTTGGACGAGTGCGGGGATTTGCGCGTCTCTTCGACGGCCGCCGGCTGCTGCGGTTTCACGCCGGGCACGTCGTAGACGACCTCCACGCCGTGCCCGATGTCGAACACGCGGTTTTGGGCGGCGTTGAATTGGAAGCGGGCGTTCGGCGGATTTCGGTCGACGTCGTCCGTTCGCTCCGCTTGTTGCTGCAAGCGGGAAGGTGGTGGGATTCGAGGAGGAGCGGGAACGAACCTCCGAATTCCAAACGAGTTCGCGTGGCACTTGCAGCGGACCTAAACGGAAGTGAGAGATCAGCGAAAGCGAGTGTTGAGTGGGCGACCTTTGTGTTCGAATTGATCCGCCGTAAAGAACAACTGGGTGGAGGCTGGGCCGCGCTGGTTGCCCACGATCCCGCGCGATGGTCTTCCTGCAACGAAAAGGATGAACTGGAGTGAGCGGGAAGAACATGGAGCCAAGTGGTCGATCAAGAAGAAGACTACCCGACGTACGTTGACTCCTCTTCCGATAGTCCAGCCAGCAGCAGACGACGAGCCCGACGACTCCGACGAGGATGGCCAGCGACAGGATGCCGCAAATCACGATGAACGCGATCCGCACGACGCTGAGGTGCTCATGCTCGACAGACTAA
The DNA here is from genome assembly GCA_024699865.1 of Aphelenchoides fujianensis. NCBI lineage: Eukaryota > Metazoa > Nematoda > Chromadorea > Rhabditida > Aphelenchoididae > Aphelenchoides > Aphelenchoides fujianensis. The sequence goes on from JAMPIO010000243.1 coordinate 91,484, forward strand.
AAAACGAGACGGTTACTGAATGGAAGCAGAAGAAATCACCTCGTATTCCTCCGTTTTCCGCATCCTTTCCTTCGGTTCGCGTTCACTTCGAGCCGACCGACCGGCGGGCGCGACGAGTGAAAATCAAAATGAGGCGAACGAAAAGCTTCGACTTGCTTCGGTTTGATTGACGACTCGTGTGTTTGAGGAAGTACATACGTTTATTAGAGAGTGGACGAACGAACAAGATTGAGCAGAAGCGAGAGCGGAGATCACGGGAAACAATCGGGGGGGCGTGGACGCGTGTGGCAACGACAAGCGGAAGCAGCTGGTACAAGCGGAAAGTAAGAAAAAAGTGAACAGGAGAATGAGGTGAGCAAGACTGCTTGAATCCACTGCTCAATTCCACATCGCGCCCTCCATCTTGATCGGCTTCGACTTCTCGACGGGCGCTTCTTTCCGCAGCTGCTGCCTCGTTCCGTTCATTTCTTCCGCGATCGTTTCGTTCTGCTCGTGCACAACGCGGAGGAAGTCCTCTTGGACTCCCGAGTGGTCGAAGGCGGCCGTTCGGTCGACCGCCTCGACGGCCGGGCGAGTCGCGACGAAACGCGAGCGGCCGTTCGTGAATCGCCGCCGTAAGGCGTCGTCAAAGCGGAGCCGAAGCGCGCAGACCGTCGGCGCAAAATCGAAGTGTAGCGGGATCGTGAAGTGGAGGTGGTAGGCGGAGAGACGATCCGCGTGGAAGTCGAACACTTCGGCCAGGTGCTTCGAATATTCGGCCGTTTCCGCTGTCTAAACCCAACAGAAAGTAGTGAGCAATAGTCGTTCACTTTACGCACGTTCCGATCGATCGCAATGATCGCATCAAAGGAGCACTCCTCGACGTTCAACCGCTGCGAGACGGCGAGCGAGCGGACGATCGCGCCAACCGTTCGATTGATCACCGCGAACTCCTTGGCCAGCGACAGTTCGGACTGCAATCCGAGGCGTAAGCAAGTGAAATCAATGAAGAGCTCACCTGATTGGCGGGATTCAGGACGTAGCCACCGTACAAATCGACCGTCTGAAGGTTGGGAGCGGCTTTGCGCAAATCCTTTGCGCATTTCGTGTAATAAAAGTCGAGAGCGGCGTCGTGAGTCCAATTGATGACCTGAAGCACTCATTAGTTGTTTCCGTTCAAAGCTTCGCTTACGGTTGCGCTCAATTGAAGCCGCCGAAGAACAAGCTGCGGCTCCACGGCGTCCATGTGAAAGTAGTCCTCCAAAAAGACCTCTCCGACTTTCGACAGGAACGCGCGGTCTTTTTCGAAGGCTGAAACGGAGAATACAGTGGTTAAAGCGAAGTTGGGCTACTGGGGAGGTTTTGGAAGTTGGTAGCGATAGGAAAGAAGAACGAAAGTGATCATAAACTCAAAGCATGGTTGATAGCTAACGACTGAGAGCGACACCCAACGTAACGAACCCTTCTCACGCCGCCGATGCTCCCGATCGATCAAGTACGCGTCCACAACGAGCAGCATGAACAAGACGATCAGAACAAACAAACATCCCGGCCAGACCAGCTCTCGAGCTGCAACAGAAGGAAGTGGACAAATGGGGTGGACGGAACTCACAGAGCTTCATCCTCCGAACGGCGGTCTCGTGGCAACTCATCGCTTCACTTCGTTGGAATGAATGGACGGGTTCTCTGTGGAGGAGTGACCGCTCACTCACACGAACGAACGACTGACCGCCGGATTTCTCGCGAGTTGCTCCCGACTGATCTCCTCCTCGCTTCGCACGCTTCCGTTCGGAGCGGCGGCGGCGACGAGTGAGTGAGCAGTCGGGCGGCGATCCCGCCAAAACTAACGGAGTGGCGAGCGGGCGGATGGACGGCGGCGATCATCTCCGTTCCGCCCGCAAAAAAGCGGCGGCAAACGAAGGAATCCGATCGATCCGCGCGATGAGGATCCGAACGAAAGGATTCACACGAACGAGCGGGATTGGCGAGCGGATATCCGCCGCCCGGAACGCCCACCATCCACTCGCTTCTTCCTCGTCCGATGGGATGAGTCCGCCGGGTTGATCGCCCGTTTGCATTGGGGTTAATCCCGTCAAACGAACAAGTGCGATCGCCGTTTCGCTCACGAACTGACGGCGTTCGATCCGCGAACAGAAATGACCCAGCGGATGGATGCGATCGGTAAAGAAACGACTGGGCATTGGCTTTTCTTCGTTCCGAACCACTGAAATGTGTACCTTTTTCTTGAAACCCCCCTCTGCTTGTTCCTCCCCAACTCGACGCTCACCTGCTGCCTGCGCAAAGCTGTTTATGTTAGCGAGTAATGCGAGAGAATGACCAACAAGAAAAGGAAGAGACCAAAGAATTCAGCTGAACGTGCGACAACTTGGGAAGAATTACAGAAAGTGCGCATGAATTACAGACAAGAAGAACAAAGAGGTTAAATTAGAGAAAAGAAAACTGGCGATTCAATGCTCCGTTCGATCGATTCGTTCAGTGGAGATCGCCGCCGTTCGTGCGCTCTTCCGCCGACTCCTCCGCTTGGTCGGCGGAGGGCTGGAGTTTGCGGAAGGCGAACACGAGGTACATCGAGATGACCTCCCACTCGTCCGCCGAGATCGTGCCCTGCAATCGAACAAGTGACTGAAGAATGGAAGAGAGGAACGAACGATCGATTCGCGCTGACTGCCCGGAAACTTCTCCTCGAGGTAGGCGGTCGCGTGCGCGTACTGATCCCGATCGTGTCGACTGTGCGACTGGTCGCGTTGGGTGAACGTCTCGACGGCCTTCATTCGGCTCATCAACTGGAGCGCCTGCCGATCGTTCAGGTAGTCTTTGTAGACGTCGGAGAAGCGCTTCACGTACACCAACTCCATTTGGCAGTCGGCGAGCATCCTGCAACAAACGCGCATTGATTGATTGATTGAGGAAGAGGACGAACCGTTGCAGCAGGTCAAAGTAAGCCAAATATTCGGGACAGTTCACGACCTGATCCAACGCGAAGTAGAGCTGGGCGCCGAAGAGGGGCGGCCGGGTGGTCTTCAGGTCGACCGACTTGTCCGTCAGGTCCACGCGACACACGTCGTTCTCGTAGCAGTTGTTCTCGCCCTTGTTGCAGATCAGGTTCCTGAACACTCGACTCAAGAAGAAGAAGTGGGCGAGAGGACGAACAGAATCTGGCGAGCGTCCGGCATTGTGCCAATGAAATAGCCGCCCGGGCGGAGGCGCTCGGTGGCGTTGCGGAGGAACTGCCAGGCGCGAGGCTCCGACTGGAAGGAGTAGTGGATGGCGAACTGGCACGACGTGAGGTCGAATTGCCGGTCGGCCGGCTCGAACCGATCGACCAGCCGGTCGGCGCCCAGGTCGGCGGTGATGAACGCCGCGTCGAACGGCTTCTGCCGATCGCGTTGCATTCGACCGCGCGTCTCGTGGTAGCGCTCGCGCGCATGCTCCAGCGACACGTCCGCCACGTCTACAAGAATTACTCTATAGATGAGAAAATGCGAGAACGAACCAGTCATGACGATCTCCTTGATGCCGCCGATCTTCCACTTGAGCAAGTCGCCGCCCTTGCCGCAACACAAGTCCAGCACCCGTGCGGACGGGCATCCCTCCTGCTTCAGGCGTTCCAGGAAGTCGCCTGCAGCAAATGAATCGGAAGAATGAGGGGAAGGACGAACCGATGACCATGCTTTTGACCCAATTGTTGAAGTTTCGCATGTGGTAGATCTTCGAGGACTCGCGTGCTTGAGTGCCCGCATTGGGGATCGCGTTGTAGTGTTGGGCCACGTGTTCGGAGGTCATCCTCGTTGGTTGCGGCCTAAACAGCGGGATGGACGAACAGAACAGTGGAATCAAATGAAAGAATGTTCATTCGATTGGATGAACGTGAAGCGACTCGAAAGAACACTTGTTTCCACTCGGCTAGCGAATTTACGTGTGTTGAGTCAAAAACAACGGGCTTTATTCCTTGCACAAATCAGAAGTTAACGAGTTACGAACGAGCTGACAAACGAAGCGGATGGACGGTCGACGGAACAACGGAGAAGCTCTCGTCTTTGCCGAGAACGCCGATTGACCGTCCGAATTCATCCGGTCCGATTCAACGACGAGTTGGACGCCGACTTGGCCGTGGCGGTCGGAGTGGCGGCGGCTTTCGCCCCGCTTTCGGCGCCCGAAACCACGGCCTTCAGCTTCGCGTCCTCCGGCGGCGACTCGTCTTCGTCGAACGAGTCGTCCGAGCTGCAAGCAGGCAGATGAATGGTGGAGTAGACGCTGTGTGCGGTCAAGGTCCGAATGAACTCGGTACATCTCAACGACATCGAATGAATTAACGCGTACCTGCTCTCGTACACGCCGACGCCGGGCAGGCTGCCGACTCGAATGATGGCCGTCGGGTAGGAGGCGCCCTGCGAGACGATCCCTTGCGGATGGGCGTGCGAGTCGCCGGTCGGCTTCTCGCCGCCGCTGCCGCCTCCGCCGGCTCCGTCCTCGTGGTCCCGCTTCCGCTCCTCGCCGCCGCCCTCCTTCTTGCTCTCGTCCGGATCGTCGGAGTGCTTCCTGCAGAGCAATGGATTGAAAGAAATTGAGAGTGGACGAACCGCTTCCGGATCAACACGCCGGTGGTGGACGTGGTCGAATTCCCGCTCTTCCCCTTCGCCTTCAGCGCGCCCGCTTGGATTTTTGGGAGCGAGAACGAAGTGGAGGCGGCCGCCGCCGTGCTCATCGCCGCCTTTTGGGCCCGCACCAGCTCCAGCTCTTCCTGAATTCGAGGAGATGAGCGAGAAGAGGATACATGAAGGAAGGCACCTGTTTCTTTTTCTGCTCGTGCTCCGCCTTCACGCGGTCGACCATCCCGAGGAAGTCGGCCTCCGAGTCGTCGATTCCGCGGAATTGATTCTCTGCAACACGGAAGAAGCGAGTGGATCGAGGAAAAAAGACGGAGAACTCACTCAGCTGGCGCTCCTCGTCGAATTCTGCCTGCTTTTTGTCCCGCACGGCCTTCAGCCGCTCGTACAACGGACGTCCATCGTGTTCTTCTTCTGCAACGGAGAAATTTGAAGGATTCCTCCCGATTTAATTCAAGAACGCACCTTCCTCGCCCTCCTTCCGCACGATGTCCTTCTCGGAGACGAAATTCATCGCTCGATCGTGGGCCAACGGGGAACGAGTGGATTTCGGCGAAATTTGTGCGAAGAAAGCGGCGATTTCGTTGAGGCGAGGTTGACGGAAATTCGCGTCGAGTCTCCCGCTTGTTGATCGCCCTCGCGGGTCAACACTCCCGCACGCACGTTTCGCTTCGCGTTGGACGGCGGCGGCGGGCATTCGGGCGGCGGGCATTCGGGCGGCGGGCGATTCGGCGAGCGGATCGCGGACGGGCGCGCAGTAGGGAGAAGACGCCCGCCCGCCGGTTGTTGATGTTTGTGATCGACGAGATCAAATCTTCTAGACGATCACGAGGGGATGCGAAGGTTGCGGTGGTTTCTGTTCAATCTGAATCGAATTCCATCGTCTATTGGATCAAAACTCGTCTGTTCCGCGATTCATGATTGCAGTTCAATCACGCCATCCCCACCCGGTTTTGGTTGTTCGTGCCACGCCCAAATACACCCCAAAAATGATGCGCTTTCCGCTTATAAGATCCTTACATTACGAACTTCTGCAAAAAGTGCGTTAGGGGGGGGGGGTAACACACTTTTTGCAGCCATGCAAGATTTTCGTTCACAATTTTTGCATCTGCAAAAAATCGTAACGAATTTTTGCAGCCGTCGAATTTGCGTTCGGAATCTTTGCAGCTGCAAAATTCGTTACGATTTTTTGCAGATGTCGGATTTCCGTTCCAGATTTTTGCAGTTGCACAATCCGCGTTACGAAAATTTGCAGCCGCAAATTTTGTGTTCACCGAACTTGCATGATGTCGCATTTCTGTTCGCACTTCTTGCAAATGTCGAGTTTGTGTTCACGATTTGTGCAGATGCAAAATTCGTGAACGCAAGTTTTGCAGTGCCCAAGTTGTGAACGCCAACTGGACGTCGTGCAAGAATCGTCGACGCAAATGTTGCAAAAATCACTGATTTTTACTTAAAAAAGGCCAAATTTCGATAGATTTATTCGAAATCTGCAACATTTGTGTTCACGATTCTTGCAGATTTTCGGTTTTCGTAACGATTTTTTGCACCTGCAAAAGTCACTAACGCGAATTGTGCATCTGCAAGATTCGTGAACGCAAAGCGTGCAGCTGCAAAAATCATGTTCGCGATTCTTGCAATGCACAAAACGCGAACGCAAAGTGTGCAGCTGCAAGAATCCGGAATGCAAATCCGACATCTGCAAAAATTCGTTACGAATTCTTGCAGCTGCAAGATTTCCGAACGAAAAATTTGCAGTTGCAAAAAATCGTTACGAATTTTTGCAGCTGCACAATTCGCGTTACGATTTCTTGCAGATGCAAGATTTTCGTACGCGATTTTTGCATGGGCTGCAAAAAGTGTGTTACCCCCCCCTAACGCACTTTTTGCAGAAGTTCGTAATGTAAGGATCTTTTATGCTCCAAATCCCCGTCAGCCAACGATCTTTGCTCCTTCCGCCGGCCGCCGCCAACGCGGAAGCCGTCGGGCGATCGTTCGATTCACGCCCTCGATCATCGAGAGGCACCCATCGCTTTCGCTTTCATTCTGCAACGTTTCGGTCGACGGATTGACGTCCATCTGCGGGCGACCACTTCCTTATCGTTTGCCACGTTTCCACCCACTCGACAATCAGGAGAAACGTTCCGAGAACGAACTTTGAACCACAGAGTGGAGGCCAGGGGGTTCAACTAATAAGCAGCGAACTTTCGGGCGTGTTTCCGCGATCACCTCCGCTGTCCCAATTCACCTCGATTCTTCAGGCACTTCCGTCTTTCCCCGCACCCGCCCAACCGAGCCGAAGATGCGCGTGTTCGTCGCCGGAGCCGCCGGATTCATCGGATCGCACACGGTGCTGGAGCTGCTGGAGGCCGGCCACGAGGTCTACGCGGTGGACAACTTCTACAACGCGGTCGAAGGTGCGTGCCCTCCATTCCGCTTCCCTTTGTTTCTGTTCGCCCGAATTCATGCCCCCTTCACGGCACTTCAGATACAGACGGCCGGGCGGTGAGCCTGAAGCGCGTCACCGAGCTGATCGGCAAAGAGGTGCCCTTCGAGAAGCTCGACCTCATGGACGAGGCCGCCCTGGAGGGGCTGTTCAAGCGGGTACGTCCTTCCCTCTATCTTCCGTCCACTTGTGGGCTCTTGCAGGAGAAGTTCGACGCCGTGATCCACCTGGCGGCGTTGAAGGCGGTCGGCGAGTCCGTGCGCAAGCCGCTCGACTACTACACGAACAACATCGTCGGGTCGTTGAATCTGATTCGGGTACGTCCTCTCCTTCCTTCTTTCCACCAATCTCTTGGGTTTAGATGTGCCAGAAGTACGGCGTGAAGAAGTTCCTGTTCTCCTCGTCGGCCACCGTCTACGGGCCGCCCGCCAAGCTGCCCATCGACGAGAACGCGACCACCGGCCAGGGGATCACGAACCCCTACGGTACGCACTCAAAGCATCCCTTCTTTTATTTATTCGTTGGATTTCAGGCCAGACGAAGTACTTCATCGAGCAGATTCTCATGGACGAGGCGCGCGCTGATCCCGTACGTCTTTCGCCTTCTTTCTGTCGACTTTGTTCGTTTGCAGGAGTGGAAGATCATCATCCTGCGCTACTTCAACCCGGTCGGGGCGCACCCGTCCGGCCGCATGGGCGAGGACCCGCGCGGCCTCCCGAACAACCTGATGCCGTTCGTCTCGCAGGTGGCCATCGGGAAGCTGCCCGAGCTCACGATCTACGGCGACAAGTTCGACACGAAGGACGGGACGGGCGTGCGCGACTACATCCACATCGTGGATCTCGCCCAAGGCCACGTCTCGGCCCTGAAGCGCTTCGACAAGCCGGACTCGCAGCCCGTGGAGGTGTACAATCTGGGCACCGGCAACGGCTACTCGGTCCGCGAGATGATCAGCGGGCTGGAGAAGGCGTCCGGGCGGACGGTTCGTTCCCTCCTCCTCCCAACCACTCATCCAATCGTTGCAGATCAAGACGAAGCTCGGAGTGCCGCGCGACGGCGACCTGCCGGTCGTCTACTGCGACCCGACGCTGGCGCGCGAGAAGCTCAGCTGGGAGGCGAAACTCGGCCTCGACGAGATGTGTCGCGACCTGTGGAACTGGCAGCAGCAGAACCCGAACGGCTACGCGGATTCCGTCGCGAAGTGAACGCCTTCTAATGTCCTTCATTTCCGCCCACTCCTCTCCATCCTCCAACTGTCTTCCAGTCTCTGATTTGTTCCTCTACTTCTTCCCCGCTAATTTATTCCCGTTCACTTGCCCCCGATTGCCCAAATTCCGAACGAGGAAGCCGGTAATTCGTCGTGTGAAGTCGCCTTATCGCCGCAAGCTAAAGAAATCTAGTGGTCACAGAAATTATTCCCGTCTGTTCGAATGCATGGTGCTTCTTCGAGGAAATAAACGCTTGAATCAACGGCCGATGGGGGTGCTTTGAACGAAGGTTGTCGTGTTCGAATCGCTGCGACTACTGCTTGAATCGGAAACAAATACAATCGAATTACTCGTCCTTTTCATTTGTTCAGGCGATGAATCTTCTGCGAATGGCGCCGCTGGCCCGTGCGGTCGGCGGTCGTCTGTCGCTTGTGCGCCCGCCGCTCGTCGCCGTCCGCTGCGCCGTCCAGGACGCCGCCGATCCCGACCTGAACCTGCAGCGACGCGAGGCGACGTTGAATCTTCCGTCCCGGCGGCTGGACGCTCTCCTTCGCCGCACTTCGCACATCAGCACGACGTTCGTTCTCTTTCGTAAATTCTCTCCTGAATCGCCTGCTTTCAGCGCCCTGGAGAAGCTGATCAACAACGGCGGCGTGCGCGTGAACGACGAGGTCCAAAAGAAGAAGGCGTACAACGTGGAGGCCGGCGACGAGGTCGAGATGTTCCTCGAGCACGTGCCCGAGAACACGGACCTCGTTCGAGTGCATCGCGTGGAGGTGGTCGACTACGAGCTCGGCCCCTCCTCCTACCACATCCTCTGCGTCGTCTACAAGTCGATGGTCGTCCCTAGTTGGCGGTGATCGCGCGGAAAGCATTAGGTCTTTTTCTTCCTCTTGCATTGTACACTTGTTTTCGTTTGATTGTTGTTCGTTCGGTTTTCATAAAGTGTCTACGATTTATTTACGCCTCGAACTGGAGAGTATTCGAAAGGAACTGCGAATAAAAAATGTGGGTAGACGAATACGCAAGTAAATCAAAGAATGATGCAACGCTTCGTCGCCTTTTCGTCGTTTTCGCGTTGTTGTTCCGCTGCCGCACGTTCTTTCTCCGCTGCACGTTCGTTGCAGATGTCTTCCAATAGAAGCATGAAAGCTGCTTTGACGTTCTCTCCGTTTTTGGCGGACGTCTCGATGTATTGCAATCCATTCAAACGAGCGTATTCCTTCGCCTCTTCGGAAATCTCTCGATCCACCTGTTTGTCCAGTTTGTTTCCAACGAGAACGAGTGGAATCTTTTTGCGCGCACTCTCTTGGATCGTTGGAAGCCACACGTCTTTGATTGCATCAAACGATCCTCGATGCGTGACGTCGAAGACCAACAAAGCTCCGTCAGCGCCTCGGCAGTAGGCTCGAGTTATTTCGAGGAACCGAGATTGCCCGTCGATGTCCCAACATCTCACCGTGATGTGTTGCCCTCTAATCTGCAAACAAAACACGTATTCTTAAAGTAAAGCTATTGAAGAACTCACTCGTACTTGTAGGTTTTCAAAGTCAACTCCAACGACCAGCGGCCACTCGGGATCGAAGACGTTTCGAGCGAAACGCTGCAAAAGGCAGCTCTTGCCCGGTCCTAACGAACCCAAAAGAACCACTGAAAGAAATAGTTGGCAAATTATCGAAAAGCTGATGCGTACGGTTGATTGTTTTTTCGGCGTTCATGTCGATGAGTGCGCGAGAGAACGATATAGCGATCACTTTTGAGGAGCAAAGAGTTGAACTGGAAAGTCGAACAGAAAACAACCGTCGTGGATGTCTGGTTGTTGCTTTCGAAACAACTGAACGCACGTCCGATCACTTCACGGTCGTTAGCGCACCAGTATTCATCTTCTGCTTGCGCTTCCGGTAAAATAGTTGCCGTTATCTCGTTCGGTCGGTTTTCCGTCGTTAATTTCGCAATCCTGTTCTTTCTCTTCATTTATGAACTCGTGAATCACTCACTCGCTAAGAAAGAGAGTTGATAAGCACCGTTCCTCGTTTTGCTCATCTGCACGTTCGTCTTTTCCGCTGCCCGCGCGAATAGACTTGTTCGTTTATTGCATAGCTATCGAATTATTCCACGAAAACAATCTCAGAAGTGATATACAGCGAGTGGCCAATAAGTGAACAAGGAAATCAGAAGAAATCAATGACAAGTGCGGATCAATCGTTGGGCTCGGGCTCGAACTCGCCCTTCTCGTTCAAGTGCCGGCCGTTCAGCGGCATGGAGGCGCCTTCGGGCGTCTTCCGGTCGTCCGCGTAGATGAACGAGAAGATCACGTAGTCCTTGAAGTACTTGCCGACGAGCACGTAGTTGGCGAACATCAGCATGACCAGCGTGAAGATGTGCTGCCAGTCGGTGGCCATGACGAGCGCGTGGAATTGGCACACGATCAGGACGACTTGGGCGATGCACGCGTAGCGAATCCACAGAGTCGGGTCCTTGCCCAGCTTCTGAAACGATCGATCAATCGAATGAATAAATGAACGGAGAACTCACGTAAATCCGCTCGTGCAACGGCGAGCAGGGCGACGAAGCGACCCGATCGAAGTGGGGATGTCGTTCGGATTTGAACAAAAATGTTTGGTCTTCGGCGCCGCGCACGCTGATGATCGTGTCGTGTTTGTAGTGCGCCTTCCCGCTCGCGTCCCACTCCTCGAACGAGCGGACCACTCGGCCGTTCTCCCAGCAGTAGCCCTGGTTGGGGCAACGCTCCAAATCGGCGTCGGTGGGCCGCGTCCACGTGCCCAAGTGGCAGGCGCCCATGTACAGCCGGTCGAGCAGTTCGGGCGGGAAGCGGTAGAGCGCGTACAGGAAGAAGCTCGTAACGAACACGATCACGCACATCGACGTGCACCAGTAGTTCTCGCTCAGGTACACCTGTTGGTGGTCATGCAGCGTGCGCATCTGAACAACAAATAAATCGCAACAAACGACTGGAGAAGGGCGTACCGGAACGAAGCGACTTGGCAGGAAGATGGAGAAATATGCGGTAAAGAAGGCGGCGTACAGGCACGAGCTGAAGCGGTAGCGCAGCTCCATGTCCAGAATCAACGCCTCTCGCCAGTATTCTTTGCGATCATCTGCGTATAAACAAAAGGGGGCAATGGAAATGGGAGTTAAGAACCTACCGGCATCGCACACGTGCTTCGAGTCCAGCAGTCGCGGGTATTGCGAGGGCATTTCGAAGTACCAGAGCTCGTGCAAGAAATACCACCACTCGGCGCCGCTGAGCACCCATCGGCGGTGCACCTGCTGCAGGCCGTCTCGAATGTACCCGAAGAACATCACCAGGTACACGACCACTCTGTACAAACAACCATTGGATTGATTGGAAGAAAGCGAGCTTACGGAAGGAGTAGGTAGACGAGGCTGATGTATCCGTACTCGCCGATTATCTTCGAAAAGCTGAACACGAACGACGAGGCGACCATCGTGCCGAGCGGCGATTTGATGCCGGCGTACTCGGTGATCGACCAGAGAACCGACGTGTCGTCCACATTCACCTCGCTGAATTTCTGCGTGATCTAGAGCGAACAACGATTCAACAGAATGCAGAAGAAGAAACGTACGGTACTCCAAAAGCACATGGTCACTCGAATGCCCAGGATCAGGCCGATGCACGAGAGGACGTACGGATTGATCAGGTTCAATTTCTAAACACAATCATCCAATAAAAAAACGGATTGTAAAGCGTACAAAGACGGTGTGCCAGTGGGATTTGGGCAGCCACCACAACGTCTTGTAGAGGTTCAGGTACTCGAGGAAGAGAGCGAGGATCGAGTAGAGAAACAGGGTGCACTCGTAGAACAACTCCGACTGCACCTGCGGGTATTGGACCCAATTGCGGTGCGGGATCGTCGGCTGCGCGCTCTTGGACCTGAACGATCGATTGCTTCGAAGAAATCAATGGAAAAAGAACTCACGGAGCGGCCGAACTCCCGGCATCGTGCGAAGTCGAAGCGGCGGTCGTGGCGCCGGTCGACGCGGCCGAAGCGGCTGCCCGCCCTTTCTTTTTCTGCTGCTTCGCGGATTTCGGCGGCATTTCGACGAAAAATTCGGGGGTTTAAATCAAAAGAAACGAGGCAATTGAGCGGAGAAGCGATTAGAATCCGAATTTCCGAGCAGAAATCACATCCAATGCCTCATTTCCATCGTTCGTATTGAAGAAAACGGGGTGGAAGGCGGACGGCGAGGGGGTGCACGTGCGGAGATCAGCGGAGTGCGCGGCGTCGATCGGAGAAGACGGCGAGTGGGTGGCGGCGTGGATCTTCTCCGTTTTCTTCCACTTCTACGACCTTCAGAGCGATGAGTGCGCGGAATGTTCCGTATTGAGTTCTCTGAAGTTGGATTTTGGTCGAGGTTTCGCCGTCGTGCTGTTCATCGGAACGCTTCCTTCCTCTAATCAATTGATGGAATCACTCAAGGGCAGAGAGAACCCCGCAATCAATCGACAACATTCTGCTGTGAATGAAGAAAGAAGAACGCTGAACCGGAGGCAAAGTTGCACGCACTAATCCCCTCACACGTCCTGCACCGCTCGTTCCCGCTCGTTTCGCTCCAGTTTTTGACCGAAAAACGAGCGCATGATCAACGATTGTCGGAACGAACAAACATTCACAAACGGGAGTTCACTTCCAACTGTCTTTAGAATAGACGGACAAGAGGAAGCGAACGTTGAGGAGAGAACGGTGGGCGGCGGAGAGCAAACAATCGGAGTTTCTTTCTGATTCTCGATTGCTCACTTCCTTTCTGCTTCCGTCCGCCTCCGTCCGCTTCTTTTCTTTCGATTTTAATCGGTCGGTCGGCGAGGCGACGCGAGCGTTCCACTTGATTTCGTTGATGAAAGGCCGAACAGCCGGGAAAATCAAGAAGTTCCGGAATTCGTTTCTTTCTTTTCTGTTTCTTTTGTTCCTCGCGCCAAATTCATCCTTCCACTTGATCGAAAAGCTTCCAACAGCGCTGAAATTCGCTCACTTGCTTGCAGGATGCACTGGGCGGTCGTTCTGCTGCTCGCGGTCTCGGCGGCCGCCGCCCAACCGCCCGTGCGGCTGGTGATCGACACGGACGGGGCGGCGGACGACGCGATGGGCATCTCGTTGGCGCTCCAGTCCGCCCCGCACGTCGAAGTCGTCGCTTTCTCGACGGTCGGCGGCGGAACGACGGCCGCTCAAGCTGTGGCGACTGTTGCGCGGACGATTCGGGCGACTGGCACCCAGAAACAGGTGAGTTCATAAGCCTTGCGGTAAAACAGAGTTCTGTTGGACGGGACAACGGTTCCTTTTGTAAACCATTCAGTTCTGCAGTGCGACCCCCTCCGCTCACTTTTAGTCAGACTTTTAGCCACATTTTTGTTGCAGATCCCGATCTTCCGCGGCGCCAAAGGCCCACTGATCGGCGGCATCAACACGACAGCCGACTCGCTCGCCTTCTTCGGCTTCGACGGGATCTCCGATCTGCCCGACAACTTCCCCCGGTCCTCTCTTTTGTTTATCTTTGTTCATCATCATCTGCTTTTAGTCGCTCCCTTCGGACTTGGAGGCCTACGACCACACGGTACATGCGGCCACCGGCCTCATCCGCCTGTTCGGCGCCCAGCCGAGCGAGTTGACGCTCGTCGCCATCGGGCCGCTTACGAACATCGCGCTCGCGTTGAAGCTGGAGCCCGAATTCGCCAAGTGGCCCAAGAAGCTGGTCCTCACCGGCGGCAACGTTTTTGGTTCGTTTCTTTAAGGGGAACGTGGGTCGTTGCGAGCAGTTCTTCCGTTGACGCACTTCTTCCTTTTGCGCTTTCAATATTGTTTGAGCACCCTTGATCACAGCTTTGCTTCTGTCCCGAATTCATCCCCTGCTGCCGTTTCAGCGAAAGGAAACGTCCGCCGCTCGTCCACCTCCGAGTTCAACTTCAACATGGACCCCGAAGCGGCGTACATCGTGCTGCGCGAGATGGAGTGCGACATTGTGATGGTCACTTGGGAGTGAGTTCTCCGCACTCTTCCCTCTATCCTCCTCTCATCATCGTATTCCAGGTCGACCTTCCACTTCCAGGACGAACGAAATGCACGTCTTTCTCCTCCATTCGAGTAAAATTCCTCCGATTACAGCAAAAATTCGACTTCGATCGGCACTACCACGTGCAGACGCCGCTGGGCGACTACTTCCGGACGGTTTCGACGTTGCCGCGCGCCGCGATGGCGTCGGCCGGCCTTCCGTTCCGCTTCTGCGACGAGATCACGGTGGCGGCGGCCATCTGGCCGGAGCGCGTGATCACCCGCAGCCAGAACATGTCCGTGATCGTCGAGTTGAGCGGTCAGTTCACGCGGTAAGCGAGCGGCATTCGCCGCAAATCACGCGCGTTTGCAGCGGCCAAGTGGCGGTCGGGTGGGCGGACGACTCGTTCGGATCGCTGGTCGACTCGCCGATGCGTCCCGCCCTGCTGGTGATGGACTACGACGTGGAGGAGGTCGACCGACTGCTCACCGCCGCCCTCGAACGCTCCACTTCGTCCGCCGGCTCGTCCACCAGCCGGCCGTTGGGGTTTCGCGAGGCCGGCCGCTGGGCGGGCTGGTCGCCGCCGTCGCAACGGCCGTCGGCTTTCGGTTGATCGTTGAGTTCCTCCTCTTCGGTGCGCACTGATCGGGCACATGATTAAACCGAGTGATTCTTCCATTGCATTCGAATGAGTTTATTCTGTTGATTACTCGTATGCTCATCCCTGAATCGTCACCACGGCGTCGTAGAAGCGAGAACGGTTCGCATCGGAGTTCTTGAGGATCGAAATCGAGAGCGAGAGCTTGACTTCGAACGGAATCCCGTCGATCTGCTTCGTGAAGTTCGCTTGGAAGGCGGCCGGCTTCTCGTCCGCCTTCAGGTCGAAGGTTTTGGTCAGGAGATTCGCGTAGTCGGCGGCTTCAACCGTCTAAACAGACTGTGGAGAAGGAAGGAGAGTGTTTACGCACCTTCTGCTCGAAGGTCCACATCCCAACGAAGTGCACCTTCTTCACGTTCAAGCCGGCGGATTTGAAGAGGCGGGCGAGGAGTTTGAAGTGCTCGTCCAACGCCTTCACTTCGGCTTTGAACGTCTCGGCATTCTGCAACCCAAGGATGAACGAATGAATCAGAGGATCGCTCACATCCTCCTTCGGATTGAAGATGTAGCCGCCGTCGAAGGAAACGGACTCCAAATTGGGCGTCGCCTTCCGCAGGTTGGCGATCGCTTGCGCGTAGAAACGCTCGTTCTCGGCGGTCGTTCCGTTCTCGAACGAAACGGCCAACGCCAGCGATTTCACGTGCGGGTTCGGCTGCTCGTCGGCGGAATGGAAGTCTTCGAGGTTCACTTTGGACTCGACGTCCAAGTCGGCCGAGTTGCCGGGCAGCAGCGGCGAGGTGGCTGCAAGATGGACGGGTGATTGGAGCAATGAAAAGTGGCTGTTTTGTTTGAACTCGTGAAAATCTTGTTGCTCGTAAAGAACGGAGTGATTTCCAGGCATTGCTCTACGTTTTGGTCCAGAGAAAGTAGGTTCCGATTTTTTAAGTAGCGAGCTACAGCTTGACTACTCCCAAACATCTCGAAATTGATCGACTTTTAACAGCCAAACCAGCCTGTTCACCACGCAAACCCACTCACTCACCTTCCGCGCTCATCGCGACGACCGAAAGGAGGACGAGGGCGGTGGCGGAAAAAGCGCGGCGTTGAGCGGAACTTCCCGAATGGACGACCATTTTGCGGAGGGCGAGTGAGTCAGCGGGGCGGCCGGAAGGCGATCGGAGCGGAGCGAAAGAACACCCTGCCGAACGAGCGGAATGTTCTGTGGTTCGAAACGAGCGGGCGAAAGGTAGGAGCACGCCAATCAATTGCAAACACGCGAGCTATCAATCCAGTGGAAGAAACCTTTGAACTCGATTTTCGAAATCAAAAGAACATCCACGGCGAGCAAGCGGGATGTTCCTCTTCGGTCAACAAACCGCAGCCTCCGCTTTGTTCGAACTGAAACGAGAGTTCGCTCCGCTCTTGCCGCTTATTAAACCGAGTGAGCGAGCGGACGACCGGCGAGAAGCCGAAACGAGTTTGTTGAAACGAACAGCAGACGATCGGCGGCCTGTTCACAACTCAAAGGTCCATAATTGAACCGCATTTGACGAACAACGACCTCGAAATTCAACCGTTGTGGTCGGCGAATTCAAAGGGCAAGCGCGCGGCCATCATTCGTTGAAAAACCTTCGATTGCTCGAGGTTTTCAGCCAAAATACCCGCCCGTTTTGATCTCGGGATCAAATGGAGCGAATAAACACAGGCGGAACGAAATGAAGCGTGCTGCTTGCCGCCTTCCATTCCGCTCGTCGGTGCTGAATCCGGAGCAAAACAAACGGCTTATTCACTCGTGTGAGCAGCTGCCGGCGGACGGACGGCGGGGAACGGTGTTCATTTGACCCGTTCAGCAGTCGAACGCAAACGGTCGTTCGTTTCGACGCACCGCTTCAATCAACAATCAACTGGTTGCTTCGTGAACACAAACCAATGAAATAATGAGCATCGAAACAGAACGCTCAATTCGTCCGCTCCTCCTAATCCAACCAAACAATTTCAAAGCGGGCGACATGCGTTTAATCAATTGGCGACTATCGAGTGCGTGTTCCGTCCTCAGACACGTGGCGAGATTTGCGACGAAACAACAAAGAAGGCGGTGTGTACAGAAGAGAGGACGAAGGAATCATTTGCGGCCGAACATGGACCTCAACTTCATTTGCGTGCGGGGCGTCGCGTGCTGGACGGCGGCGTCGAGGGCGGCGCGCACTTTGACGTCCGTGATCAGCGGTTTCTTCGTGATGTACGGATGCTCGAGGATTTCGGCCACCGAGAGGCGTTCGTTGAGGTTGCGCGTCAGGCATCGCTGCAATCAACGGGGTTCAATCGATTGGAAAGAAATGAGTGGACGAACCCGAAGGACGTCCTCGAGTGCGGGCGACATCGGCGGCTTGTCCGGGTAGCGGACCTCTTCGGAGCGAATCGCGAGGATCTTCTCCTCTTGCGATCGCTTGGGGACGGCGAAAGGCGCGTGTCCGAAGTGAAGGGCGTAGAGGATGCAACCCAAGGACCAGACGTCCGATTTCAACGGGATCTGCAACCGGAAACGATTGATTGAAGGTGCAGGATCAACGGAAGCCAACGAACAGCAACAGAAGGAAGAAAACCCACCTCAAAGCCGCCGCCACCGGGCTGACAGTTGACGGCCTCGGGCGAGATGTAGCTCAACGTCCCCTGCACGTGTTTGCGGCACACCGACTGCTCGTCGTCCGCAATCTGGGCGGCGATGCCGAAATCGATGAGTTTGATGTCGTTGTTGACGAAAACGAAGTTCGCGGGCTTCAGGTCGGCGTGCACGATGCCTGCAAACAACAGGGGATTGAATTAACGAAGTGAAAGACGAACCTTTGCGGTGGATCACGAGCACGCACTCGACCATCTCGTGCCAACAAAAGAGGATCATGTCGGCGTTGTTGCGTCCTTTGGCGGTGCGGTTCTTGATCCAATCGTTCAGATTCTGCTGCCCGAGCTCCATGACCACGTAGATCGCGTCCTTCGTCATTTGGCTGCAAGCAATCAGTTGAAAGAAACGAACAGAAGCAAGGGGGAACTCACGAATCGTACATCCGAATGACGTGCGCGTCGTCGCTTTGGAGCTTCCGCAAGAAGTCGATTTCGTTCTTGAAAACTTTGATCGCCTCGCGGTCCGCTTTGGACACATCGACGACCTTCAGGGCGACATCTTGGCGGCCGTCGTTCGCCTTGTAGACGCTGCAGGAACCGCCGGAGCCGATGCACGAATCCACGACGTACGTGCGCCGATTCACGACCACTTTGGCGCCCACCTTCAGCCGTTGATCGTCCACCGGTGCGGCCTTCTGCTGAATCGAGAGCAAGGGGATCAAATGAGAGGAAAGAGACTCACGGGAGGCTTCTCGATGATAATCGAAGCTCGTCGCTTCTTTGCGGGGACATTCGGGAGCTCGGCGAGCGGCTTCTTCGGCCGAACCTCGAATTCCACGCGCGGAGGCGGCGGGGAGGGCGGCTTGACGTCGGCGAGGACGGGCGTCTCGTTCTTCAGGGTGTTCGGCTCCAACGCGGATTGCGACGAGCCCGAGTTGACGGGCAGCGGGTCTGCAACAAGAGAATGAAAGGCGGAAGCAAGGCAAGGGGTAGGCGGGTGGTAGATGAGGATCGTGATCAAAATATTGGTAAAATCCGGTGGTTGGCGAAAGGCGCTGATCAATGAGCTCCGTCTTGAACTGACTCAAATATCAACCGAAAACATCAAAAAATTTGAAGTCCATGAACGAGAAATCAACGGAAACAATCGAAACTCACCGGCCGGCAGTCCGCTGTCGTTGTTGCTGCTCGATGCGGAGGTTTGGGGCCGCAACCTCGCCCGCGGCTCCTTCAGTCGCTGCTTCATCGCCCGCAGCTTCTCCTGGGTCTCCAGCGTGTAGATGCTGGATGCACTCGAAGGCAACATTCCGAGCGGAAATGCGGGCGAAATTGGAGCGAAATTCCCGTCCCGTCCGGCCGGTCGATCGGCGATTCGCGAGCGAGCGGGCGAGCGGCAGAAACGACGCCCCGAATTGCGCGCCGAGTCGCCCGCTCGCGCTCATCGATTTTTCGTGCGGCGAGCCAAATTTCAGCGCTGAGAGGGCTCGTTTCTTGGTGTTCGTTATGGCCGTTCGGTTGCTCGTTCATTTTACCAACTGAAAGCGGATGAACTGGACGTGAACGACTAGTTGTTCAACCGACAATCTCCAACCAAAACACAGAACGAATCAATTTACTTACTGCTTGCTGCGTTCAGACAAACAACTCAAATAGTTATTGGCAATGACGAACACATAAGAAGACAGACGTTAATCTACAGGACAGGTGGGAGAGGAGGGCAATGGCTAAGATCAATCAATAATTAGACAGCAATTGATGCAAGAGGGCGCTCATCGCTTCTTGACCAAACGGACGGCAATTCGATCGGGAGTCCAGCCGGTGGGCGCGATCTAAATCGGCTAAAGAAGGTGGATTAATCGCAGGGATCAATGGAAGACGAAAGAAAGATTAAATAAGAGGGCGGAAAGGACAGAGAAGGGCACGCGACTACGTGGAAGAGCGAACCGCATCGTAGAAACGACGACGAGCCAAAGGTTCGAAGTGGCGAAGGATCGTGATGTTCATGAAGAGCTTCACGTGAAAGACGACCCCGTCGGCCGTGTAGTCGAAGACGGCCATGTACTGGTCGGCTTCGTTCGACGAGACTACGTGGCCGAACAACTCGTGGATCAGCTGCGGGTAGTCGGCGTCCAGCAGGGTCTAAACGACGAGAGGTGGTGGTTTCTGGTGAGTAATCAATAAGCGGAGAGTTCTTTTGATTGATCGGCGATTCTTTTCGTCCGCCGTTCTCTTCGGTCCGCTCGTTCGCGATCACCAAAGAAAGCGATCGTGCGGCAGAAGAGTGCGGTTGATTCCGCGCAAGTGTTTTCCACTCGCTTCTTTCCGTTCGCCTTGCGCGTTTTGATCTTCCGGTCGGTCAGTCGACCGACGAAAAGAGCGGCGGATTGGCGCGTGTTTCCGCCGACGGGCGCCCGAATGTCGGCGACATCCGTCAAGAGCAAGTCGAATGAGCGAAAGAACCCACGAGAATCTCGCCAAATCGCAAAGAACTCACAAATCGCTCCAAGGTCAGCATGCCGGAGAAGTGGACGTCCTGCACGGGCATCTCGTTCGCTTTGAACAGGCGGGCCAACGAGTCGAAGTGATTCTTCAGGTCGTGCAGCTCGCGGCGGAAAGCATCGGGCGTCTGCAACGATCGAGTGGAATTAGTCGTCGGTTTATTGCGGCTTTGCAGGCGCCTTTTATTGCATTAAGCTGCCTTGACATGAATCTTTACGTCCATCTTGTGTCTACCGACCCCAATTCTTTTGCCGAACTGTTTCTGTCGACTTCCGTTCCCACGACCGCCAGTCGTCTGTAGTTGGGACCAAAAGACCGAAAAAGAGACGATTCTCTTTCGAGAACACCAGTGATTTACGAGCGAAAGACGAAAGAACGGCGGCTCTTTGCGGCAAGTGCGCGAGCGGCGGGCGGCGGGCGCGCGAGCGCGCGGAATCAAGCTGATGAAATCGTGAGAACCTGGCGGGCGGTTTCCGTTGTTGAAATTTCTGCCGGAAATCAACACAAACATGCCGAAAGCGTTGTGTTTCGATGGGAAGCGGTAAACAGTTTCATCGTGTCAGCCTCATACTGACCAGCGAACAAACTTTAAAGCAATTCGAATGCGGCAGCCGCTGCCGCGCGAGATCAATAACGAGACAACCCGAAAATCGGCAAAAAACTCCAAACCGTTAAGCGACTCACCTCTTCGAGCGGCGAATAGCAGAAGCCGCCGTTGAAGGTGATCGACGTGACTTGGGGCGCGATTTTGTGCAGATTGCGGATGGCTTGCGCGTAGAAGGCCTCCGTTTCGGCGGGCGTTCCGTTCTCGAACGAGAGGCTCAACGCCAGCTTGCGGAGTTGTGTGTTCGGCGGCTCCTCGTCGCAGTCGTAGAAATCCTCCAGCCAAATTTTGTCCTCCACTTGCAGCTCCGTGGGCTCCGGATTGAAGTGCTGTTTGATCAAGGCTGTAAGAGCAAGGATGAATGAAAGGAGATTGGAGGGTTGGTGCTTGATTTCTATCGATTCATATTTTGAGTCATAAAAGCAAGTGCGTTGAGCTCCGTTTATTTCGTTGCGAGAACCGTTTTACGGACTGCTCCTTTCCATTAGACTCGCAGCAAGTCATCCCACCTCCGTCCCTAATCGAATCGCACAAACGAAAACTCATGTTCCGCGTTCAATCGAATTTCCGTTGGCCGACTGGTCGACTACCGGAGATTCGATTCCGCTTACTCATTTACGCACTACAAATCGCGGCTTTGCGGCGATTCGTACAAACTCTCATTTGAATGGAAACCGGAAGTCACGACCCAAAATTGAAACTCAAGGGATCAAAACGAGGAGGAAATCCACTTTGCAGCATCGCATTTAATTGAGAGCACTCACCTTTTGCCGCCATTGCGTGTGGCACGTGGGTTGACGAGCGATAAGAACCAGGAGCGATCGAACGGCTGAAGTCGGGAGTCCAAAAGCAAGAACAATAGAACGAGCAGGTAGGAGCACCGAAAATGGAAGCAGATTGTCAAAAGTAGATCACTTTCGTGCGTTCGCTCGCCCGAATTAGTCCGCGCGTTTCGCTCGTGTCTTGATTGCGCGCGATCGCGGCGAACGCGCCACCGAAAGCGGCGAGTTGTTTTCCGCCCGCTCGCCGCAACGCGAACCGATCGCCGCCTTCTAATCACTCGATCACTCAGCCGGCAGTCAGTCGGGCGGGCGGGCGGCGGTCGGTGGTTGCGAGCGAGCGATCGGAAGTGCGCAACGTCAAAAACAATCGACACGACCGCGTGAGTGATCAAAACGGGCCTTCGTTTGTTGGAGTCGGCGAGAACCCGAAGGGCAGCGGGCAAATTCGACAGACGGCAGGAATCGTTGCATCTTGCAAGCGGTACACAGAGTGCAATGGAGGAAAAGGAAAAGAATGTCTATTGTTTAGAGTTAGTCGTCTCGAACGTTCTCCACTCAACACAAGAAAAAGAAAGCGTTACACGGCGTCCACAGCACGGGGCCCACGACAACCTCAGCCACTCTTTGGTCGAATAAATAGAGGAAACGTGACCAGCCTTCGACTGTCGTGCTCGTCGTAATTGGCAATTCGAAGGTAAAGAGAGAACGACCTTTAGCCAACCCATCTGCTCGGCTCGCTGCAAACGAAAGGTCGTCCGCCTTCTCCGTTGCGAACATTCCGCCCCCTTTCGTTCGCTTCGCGGAGCACGTGGAGCGGCCGGCGATTCGCTCCGCCCACTTCCGCCGGGCGGCGCGCGACCGTCGCGATTCCCACGTTCCTTTCGGCGGCGCTCTTTCGTCATGCTACAAACTCCGCTGACTTGTGATTAGAATGATGGGAGCGATCGGTTGGATTGAGTCAGGATGAAGAAAGAAAGCGAGCGATCGGCGGTTGGCGGCACGAAATAAAGAAGACCGCCGAGATCGTAAACAGTCGGGAGCCCAAGGTCGCGCACAGGATCCACGCGATCTTCGTTCGACCATTCCGTACGAACTTTCGGTCTTGTTTGGTCAGTTTTTCGTTCCAATCGAAAGGAGCTGGTAAATCGAAGGGATAACCAAAGGGTTCAAGTACCAAGCAACATGGCCGAACGAATGCAACCCCGTGTAACTCAACTGCAATTGACGATGCGGCTTGGAAGGAGTTGAAACGCTTATTCCACCTGCAATTCTACTGTTGGATTCTCCCACTTCGTCGCTCAATCCTAGTTTATCCCAACTGTTTCGCGTATTTGTTTCTCCCAACCGCTTTCACTCGCTTGCTTCCATCACTCTGCAGAAAGTAAGGCAAATCGATGCACGTGTTCGCCGTGAGCACTCCGCTCGCACAGCCGAGAAATCAGTTCGAACCGACGGCCGCCCGAAAGACCAACGCTCTCGCTCGCCCGCCCTCGTCCACTTGATGCTCGTTCGCTCGGGAACGCAAAGCGGTGAGTCACGAGCGCCTTCCACCGGACTTCCGGCCGCCCGCTTCCGCTCAATCGATTGCTTTCGACTCGACTCGATTCGATTGGAATTCCGAGCGGAGCGGAGCGGCGAAAATTGATTTCCGATCGCCGCCGTGGAACCAAAGGTTTGAGTTTTCTGCTTTCCATTTTGTTTGTTTGCCACGAGTTTAGGAACTCTTCCGTCCGACTGTTGATCTCTTGCTTTTGCTGGGGCTTCCTGCGGGAATTTCTTCCGATTTCCTTTCGAACTTCTGCCCAAATTTAAAAGATTCTGCGACAAATTCACGGCGAATTTCTCCCCGTTTTCCACGTCAGCTTCTTCCAACTTGTGGGTTCCTCTTGCATCACCCAAATCTCCTTTCGGTTCACCGCTTTTCTTTCGACAAGCCGGCGGATTTCATCGAGCTTTCGTTCGCGCTCCGGCGGTCACCCACGTTCCGAATCGGCGGGCGAAACGAAAGCCGGGCGGCCGGAGCGGAAAGACGGCCGACCGAGCGGCTTTCTTGAGGACGATGAGCCGCCCGCTTCTTCCCGTTCGCTCGCTCGTCCGCACGGCCGACCGAACCGAACCGAACGGACGGCGGGAGCGGACGGGAACGAAAGACGGGGCGAAGAAAATTGCTTTCGGGATTTTTCGCCGCCGGGCCGCTTCGAACGCGCCGAACGGACGGCGAGCGGACGGACGGCGAGACGGCCGGCCGACCGAAAGAAACGTCCGGCTTTTCTTCGTTTCGTCGCCGTCTTTTCGTTCGTTCCGCCCGTCCGCTCCGTCGGCCGGCCGCTCGCCTTCAAGCCGCCCGACCGGCCGACCGCGTCGAATCGAACGTCGTTCGGGCAGACGGGAGCGAAAAGAAAGCGGAACGGGCGAGCAGGAAGGACGACGAGGAATCGAAAGCTTTCCCTCTTTCGTCACTCCTTTCCGTTGGGCGAGCGAACGGATGAAATTCGTGACGGAGATCTCCGTTCTGCCGCGAGGTTCGCGTGAATGACATCGCCCCATCTCCAGCTTCTTTCGATGAGGCGAGAACGTAAGCGAAATGCGGGAGATGGACGCGAGTTGACGATGAGCGACGGGCGTCCGTCGGGTTGACTTCCAATTAATTTCCCTTGTCTTCCGCCATTTACTTGCTCGCTTGTTTCCGGGTTCACACTTGCCTGCTCGTTCAATTGATTTTGCTCGTTGTATTGAGTTGCCGATAGACACCTAACTAAATGTTTGTCATCGTTTACACGCGGATGATTCGCTTCTCTGACGTCGTTTCCGTTGTCATTCGTCCGTTGCTTGTCCGCCGTTGTATTACCTCGAAACTTCCACCCACTTTCTGGGTCCGTTCGTCAACCTGTTCTAATCCGTATGGTTCTGCTATTCACCGAAGGATCGCCGTCATTCTCTCTTGCAAACCACAGCCAAGAGCATTGGGTTCAACAACCGTCCGAGTTGTCGAACCGTCGGTCACACACGACTTCAATCGAACTCAATTTCTGCTCGCAGTTCTCCCCAGCACGTAACTCGATGCGCCAATTATCCCGTGCGTTTACTCGTTGCGGTCCCGTAACTGAAGCAGAAGGAAAAAGAGTTAAAACTCCCGACTTTCCAGCGGTCGAACCACCGGCCAATCCAATTATTTGGCCGCGATTCCTGGGAACAATTAGGAGGACGGCCGGTCGCCTCAAAGGCACCAATTTTCCTTTCGGCGTCTTCGTTTCAGCCCGCAAAGCAACAAAGCGGATTGAGTTTCGCCTTTCGAACTCGGCGGCGTGTTTGCCGACGAGAAGGTCGCATCGCATCACCTCCATCCCTCGTTTCTTCTGCTTCTCCGTCATTCCGTCGCCTTTCTCGTAACGAGCGGGAATTCGTGTCCTGGCCGCCAATTAACCGTTCACTTGTTCGCTCCCGCGCCTTCCGCCTGCCGGTGGGAATTCCGCGAGGTCCGCTTGAAATTCCCACTTCTTCCCGCCGTCCATCTGCTCGGTTTCGTCAACAAGATCGCGTGCGTGTCCGCCGGTTTCATAACGAGGGGAACACGCCGGGAGCTCGTGACCCAATGGAACGTTCTACCCCGGATTCAATCGACTTGTCGCGGTTCCTTTGTTTCTTCGAGGCGATTTGCGTGTTCCAATCGCTCCACTTCCGTTCCGTTCGTTCCGTCGATTCATTCCATCGGTTTGCAGGCCGCTCCGCCCCGCTCGTTCCGCCCGCCCGCCGCCGCCATGTCGCTGGGAAAGAAGAGAAATCCGCTGAATTTGAGCCTCCCGCCGACCGTCTGCGAGGAGTTCGGAGGCGAGGAGTCCAGCTCGCAGTCCGACCCCAACGAGCCCACGCTGGACGAGCAGCTGCAGTCGTTGGTGTTGTCGCAGCCCCAAGTGGAGCGCATGAACGAGTGGATGATGCGCAAGGAGCAGATCGGCGAGCTGCGCGAGGAGTCGCTGGAGCGCATCTGCGAGCTCGGCCACGGCAACGGCGGCGTGGTGCACAAGATGCGGCACACGCCCACCGGCCTCATCATGGCGCGCAAGCTCGTCCACTTGGAGGTGAAGCCTTCGATCCGCACGCAGATCCTCAAGGAGCTCGAGGTGTTGCACACGTCCGCCTGTCCGTACATCGTCGGCAAGTCCCCTTCTTCCCGACGTCTTTTCATTCGTTCGATGCAGGATTCTACGGCGTGTACACGTTGGGCACGAACATCTCCATTTGCATGGAATACATGGACGGCCTCTCGCTGGACATCGTGCTCAAACGCAACGGCCGCATCTCGGAGCCGCGCGTCGGCCGCATCGCCGTCGCCGTCCTCAAAGGCCTCACGTACCTGAAGGAGAAGCTGCAGATCCTCCACCGCAACGTGAAACCCTCGAACATTCTCGTGAACAGCTGCGGCGAGATCAAACTCTGCGATTTCGGCGTCTCGTGCACGCTGATCGATTCCACCGCCAACTCCTTCGTCGGCACTCGCTCGTACATGGCGGTGAGCACGAGAGAAGCGAAGATTCCGAACTAATCGCTGGATTGCAGCCCGAACGCCTGATTGGCGTGCGCTACAACGTGCAGTCGGACATCTGGAGCTTCGGCCTGTCGCTGGTCGAAATGGCGATCGGCCGCTTCCCGATCCCCGCCCCGTCGCGCAAGGAGTACGCGCGC
This sequence comes from Aphelenchoides fujianensis, assembly GCA_024699865.1. Taxonomy (NCBI): domain Eukaryota; kingdom Metazoa; phylum Nematoda; class Chromadorea; order Rhabditida; family Aphelenchoididae; genus Aphelenchoides; species Aphelenchoides fujianensis. Next base: position 117,557 of record JAMPIO010000243.1, read on the forward strand.
ATGTTCGGCATCGCGCCCGAGCAGATCAAATTCCTCGACGATCACGAGGAGTCGCCGGAGGACGACGGCCGCCCGCCCATCATGATGTCCATCTTCGAGCTGCTCGACTACATCGTCAACAGCGTTCGTCTATTGAGTTGGTTGCTCTCTATTCACTTCTGTCGTTGCAGCAACCGCCCTTCCTGCCGCAGGGCGTGTTCACGAACGAGTTCGTCGTGTTCACGAACAAGTGCCTGGCGAAGAACGCGCGCGAACGGGCCGACTTGCGGCAGCTGATGCAGGAGGCCTTCTACGGCCAACACGACACGCCCCAATGCGAGCTCGAATTCAACCAGTGGATCCAGAAGGTGATCGCCCAGTACGCCACGTGAATCCCCGCTTTTCTTCCGTCTATTCTTGTTTTATTTTGTTTATTTCGTCTCCACACCGAACTTAAAGACCGCCGGTTCTCCCCCGTTGGCGAGTGGACGCGACCGTTTGCCCCCTTCTTTTCTCGTTTGTCGCACTCTTCCGCCCTCTGCACACACGTCTTCCATCCGCCGACTGCTCTCTACTTAAAGCTCTTCGAAGTCTGTGGATCGATTGTTCCTTCCGCCGCCCCCTCCTCTTGTATTTCCTCCCTTTCGTCTGTAGGTAGTTCGTTCGCGTGCAGTTGCGCGTTGTGCGGAATAAACACGACTCGCAACGGGCGGTGTGCGTGTGGATCGAGGAGAAGAGTGCCCTTGTCGTTGGCTTCCCTGCGCGGAAAGGGAGGACGTGCTTGTACAAGGTGCAAGTCGCTGTCGCTCGGGCGCACGCACGGGTTTGTGAACGAAACAAAACGAGTTGCTGCTTTGTGTCTTCGCTTGTGTCACTGGACTCGACATTCAAGCAAGTGTATCGAATGGCAGCTGGATGCTTGGACACAAGGTTTCCACGGTAACTGCTTCGTGATTCACAGCAGAGATTGCAATCAAAAAAGGACAAGCCGATCTCCCGGCGGTCACAAAATAAACAACGGCCAGCCGGCCGCGCGATCGGCGTCGCCTTTCGATTGTCCCTCGTTTTGCCCCCTCGCGCCGTCCACTAGCGGCCGTCTTCGCGCCGAACAAACGAGCGGGCGGACGGCCGAAAGACGCGCGCGAGTCGACTCGAACGGCGTTGTTTTCGCAGGAATTGCGGCCGGCCGGCCGGGCAAATTGATGACATTTGCGCGTCGTTTGGCTTCTGCGGAGCAATGCGCAGGTGCGGGTCACAATCGGGCGTCCCCTTCCGAACGACGCGCCGCGAATTCGGGCGGTCCGCCGTTTTGGACGGGAGACGAGCGAATTTCAAGCGGCCTTTACGGTAATCTCAATTCAAGCGGAACCCGCATTGCTTCCATTGTGGATTAGTTGGTTGCAACGGATTCGAAGCCGTTCGATCGGCCTTCGCGTTTGCTCGCGGCCCACTCGTCCATTCGCGCGCTCTCGACATTCCGCTCACTTCCGTTCGTTCCAGCCTTCCCTCTTCTCTCCCACTCCACGAACCTCCGGTCGAAATGCTGACGTCGGCGTGCGTGTGGACGGAGCGGAACACGACGTCGTTCCGCTGGACGCGCGACGAGTTGTTCAGCGAGCCGTCCGCCCACAAGGAGCTCGAGCGCAACTGGAGCGACGGATGGGGAGAAGTCCGCCGCTCGCCGCTTTTCCCCGTTCAAACGGCCGGAGTGCACGCGTGTCTGCAGACGAGCGTCGAGTTCGACGGCAACGAGCTCAAGACCTTCAGCGTCACCGTCGTGCCGAAAGGAGGAGAGATGAATTGGCGCAATTTCGAGACGGCTTGCTGGATCGAGGCGGCGAACGGCGCGTCTTTGGGCAAAAAGAGTGAGTCGTCGCCCCTTCTCTTCTCCTACTCGATCGATTGCAGCCTTCGGCCACAAGAAGGAGAAGCACGAGTTCTCGATCAAAGACGTGACCGCCTTCGTTTCGTCGACGCCCGCTCCGTACACCGTCTGCTGCAACCTGCAGCCGTTCACCAGCCTGTGGATCGCGAACACGCCCGTCCGCGAGATGCCGCTCGTCGGTCCGGTCGACGAACACCCGCCCGTCTGCTGCAAGCTGCTCGTGCCGGGCCTTGGACTCGCAAAGGAGTGCCGCGACTGGGGATCGAACAAGATCGAGATCGGCGACCACAAGTTCAAGACCCTCTTCAACTCCAAAGTGACGAAGAATGGCGAGTTCCAAATGAAGGTCCGCATCGAAAGTGGGGACGCCAAGGACAAGAACGGCTTCTGGCTCGTGCGACGCTGGCTCGAAAACAAGTTCGGCGAGAAGTCGTACGTGCGCGGTGAGTTACCGGGATTTGGAGTGCGGACAGCAATCACCGCTGGTCGTTCCAGAGCACGTCGAGAAGATCTTCGACGGCAGCGTGCAGGACCCGACCTTCTTGTGGGAAGGACCGAAGGACGCGCTGCTCAAGTTCTCGTCCGCCGCCGACGTTCTGTTCGCTTTTGAGTTGACGCGCTTCGCCCAGCAGCCGGCGATCGTCGCGCAGAACGAAGTGGACGGCGAGAAGGTGGAGGTTGCCAGCGAGCAGACGGCCGAGTGAGTTTTCATTCCTTCTGTTTCTCGTCCACTCGCTCGCTTTTTCCAGCTGCTCCGCCTCGGAGATCAACGGCAGCGGCGACCACAAGGAGCTGCAGGAGGGCATGAAGACGCCCACCGCTTCCTCGATGTAAGCTTTCCGTTGGGATGGAAAAACAATTGGATTGTTTGCAGGACGTCGCGCGCCTCGTCCTTCACCAACCTGAGCATTCTGGAGCACGAATAAAACGCCCGCTGTCTTCACACTCGTTCAGTCCGCCTTGTTCCAGTTTGTTTTCGATTTCTGTTCACGACTGACGAATGAACCGATTTGTTGTTTGAAGAACACTTGTTTGCTGGTCTGATCGTTCGCTCGCTTATTAGGAGCCTGCGAGCGGACTGCAAAGCAGAGGGAAACAACAGAACAAGACGGAGAAGCAAGGAAATGGCCTTTCCGCCCACTTCAACGAACGGATGGGTGGGCGGGCGGCGGAGAGGACGAACGAGCGGAGAAAAAGCGTTCTCGCCCTCACGCACTCGTTTGGCTGCTCCTTGTTCTCGCCACCAACGGCTTTTTTCGAGAACGACCTAGTGGATCCATTGAGCATGACTGCTGTTCGAAGAGCGATAGAATTGCTGCCGCCCACTTGTTCACAGACATTCTTTACTGCGCCTTTTATTCAAGAAACAACGCAACAATAGACAACGCACTCCAATCATTCGATCTCAACGGCGGCTTCCTCCTTGGATCCTTTCTCGGACTCGCTGTCCGTCCGCACTTCCTCCTCGTCTTCGGACTGCTCCTCGCTGGAGGCGGTCCATTTGCTTGGGAAGGCGCGCGACTGGACGGCGGCGAAGTTCGTCGTGAGGTTCCGCAGCTGGGCGTACTGCTCCTGCAAGCGGGGAATGGATGAATTCAATGGCGTTCTGGGAACTGACCGGTGGAATTCGGATTGCTCCGTTGATTGTCCAGTCAATCCGGCTGCGCACGAAATTGTGTAGTGTGTTTTCGTGAACACGGCGGGAGTAGACTGTAGAACAGTCGGTGCCACACACGGAACAGATGAACTTTCCGCGAGGATCTTCGTGTGTTGCGGCGTGTCTGGTGTTTACCAGACCAAACGAAATACCGCAGGCGTAACAATTCTGTACGTAGGAGAAAAACAGTACTTGTGTCCTCCTAAGAGCAAATTTACCCCATTCCGTCTATTTGAAAGTTTCACGTGAACATTGTCAGCCTTCTTCGCTTCTGCTTGGACCTCCGCAAAGTTCGTGCCGATCTGTATGTACTTGTGCATGTCGCTCTGGAGTAATAGAACAGATAAGAATATGCTGTTGTCATGCAAACCGGTAAGATTTTGATCGCGCCGCGGAAGAATCTGTTGACGGGCCGTCGCTCGAATCCGTGCTGCGTTTGCTCGTGTTTATTTCGCTGACAACTCCTTTTAAATAGGAGGCCACACAACGAACAACAGTAACCTTCCGTTCTCGAATGCGCTTTTAGGTGTTTGCGGTGACCGAGCGTGCTGTTGGCCACAAAGCCACAGAATCTGCACAAAAACTAAATCCGACAATGAGTTTTCGGACAAACGGCCAACATTACCCGTGGTTTTGCAATCGATCCACCGGCGTCTTTCGCGTCCGCCTGGACTTGCGCGAAGTTCGTGCCCAGCTGCCTGTAGTTCTTCAGATTCTCCTAAAAATTGACTATTGTTAAACGGACTATCGGTCGACGAACCTTAAAAATCTTGATGGCGGCCTTATGCATCTTGTCTTCTGCTTCTCGCTCGAATGCGTGCTGCTTTACTTCGTGGTTGTTGCGATAAACCAGCCCGTGACGGCGCTTCGCGCCGTCCCCAGCTGGGGGTGTCATTACACTGGTGCGTATCGATACTGTGATCAATTGTTTTTACCAAACCGAATGGTCGTCGCAACGAGAGAACATTGTGTCGCGTTTCTAACGTTTGGGTTCGATCGAAACTCAGCGAATTGGCCGTTGCTGATCAAAAACTGCCTGCTTACTCAATTTCGCTTTCACAATTCCAAGTTCGAACTGCAAAGCCGTTTGCGAAAGCAACTTTTGAGTATGGCGGCGCGCACAGCGCTGTCCGCCACCTGCAAACAACGCCCAACACTTTGTTTGGATCCCAGCAATCGGAAAAAGTGAGTGTTGGTACCGGCGCTCAAAGAAACCGACCGCAAAACCCGAGGGCAGAACCCCAGCCCAGAACAACCGCTTACTCATCGACAACCAACCGTTTAAAAAATCTGAAACGGTGGTAAGAAGAGCAACTACGTGTTTGACATTTCTGCCAAGTTTCAGAAGAACCGGTCCACGTCTCTTCAAACCCGCCCGCTGTTTGCGCAAAATCGGGGCTTCGGTTAGCGGGCATCGCAGTGGCCACGTGGGCCAAAAACAAAAACAAACTGCACATTACTGGAAAGCCTGGATTCTGCGCCTTCAAATGAGCCCACATTCATGTCATGACGTCAAGAGTGCAATGAGAACGACGAACTTTAAGTTGACCGAAAGTTTTGAAATCGACACACCATTTTTCTCCGATTTATACGATTTTGTATTTGGTCCAATTAACACAAAACCGGCCGTAAACGAAGCGCAAGACCTTTTTCTAGAAACCATTTGTTGGGTTTGCCAAATAAAATTCTGAGAGCCGAGAACGGCGAGCTCGATTGTGGACCTCTTCGATTTTCTGCCCCGACCTTTCGTCTTTGAGCGATCACAACTTTCTTCAACAGCATTTCCTGATGATGCGGTCAACTGATAATCTGTTCCTCGTTTCAAGGCGCATCTTTTCGTCCACAGGGCGGGTGAATTCGGACGGCGGGGCAGAACGGTACGGCGCGGAACGTCGGCACGGAACGTTGAACGTGCCCGCCGGCGGTCGAAATGCACATTTTCAGACTCCGCACAGGCACTTTAGTGTAGCCAGAAAAAATTTCAGATCGATAGGAGCAAAGCGCTAAAAGTTGGGGGTGCGAGTCTGACGAACAAACGCACAATTTTACGCGCTTTATATTTGCGATAAATGCTTTGCCGAAAAAAGACGCCGCACAACGAACAACGATAGCCTCGCGTTTTTGCATGGCCCGCCACATGAAATTGAAAGTACTGCAAACTGTTAACCACGAAGCCGCACGTTGCGCAAGTGAACTGAAGGCGTACGACAAGCGATATCACAAAGGGGTAACGAAGTACACGATCGCTTTTGCTCGCCGCGTTCGCCCTTGTGGTCGGAGCTTCCAAACCCGTTTTCATCAGGATGTTGCCTGCGTCGTCGGATGGGCCAGTCGGTTCCAGTTCGGTAGCTTGGTTCTCTGAACACGTGTCCTCGCCGCGTTCGTCCGCTCCCAACCCTTCGGCCAACACTTGGTGTGGTTGACCGCTAGGCGCGAGCGCTCTGAAAGCAGGCAATTATGAGTAGTGCACGCTTTCGCACCACATACTCGCTCTCCTATTTCACCTGCTGGACGTCGATGAAGACGGCCGTTTTCTTGCTGTGGCGCTTCTTCTTCTTCCGTTTCTTCCCATTCTTTGAGTGGTTGTCGGCGGGTTCCTGTTTGACACGAAAGAGCGCTCCCTGCTGCTCTCCGGCGTCTTCGGGCAGTTCCGCGATGACGGGCGGCCGTTGGGGCTCTTGCTGCAGCGACGACGCTTCCCGCTCGCCGTCCTCGTCGATGAACACAACGGGCGGCGGTCCGATGCGGGGGCGCTTCTCCTGTGGCGGGCGTATCGGTTTGTACTCGAAGGCGTCCAGCTCTTCCTCGTACTGCCGCTGTTGAGCACGCGTCCGCTTCGTGAACACTCGGCCGTCCATCCCTGAAACGCGCGAAGAATTGGGGGATCGTGACGATCGAGCGACAAACCAATCCGAAGCGTCTCCCCACACACAAGAAACCAAACGACTGCACAGCGGCTTGGTGGACCGACCGCTCGCTGATGACTGCGGGGCGTTTCGACTTTGACCCCCCGATCGCCTCTCTCTTCCAACAAGCGGCGTCCGGTTGGTCTGCTCAGTCGAGTGCCCTTTCGAGCAGACCTTTCGAACGCGCCCCCCTTTCTGTTCGCTCCGTCGAGATGATCGAGGTGAGTGACTTTCGATTGGGATCGCTTCTATTTTGTCCTAGCCGGTTGCTGCGAGTGCTCCGAAGAAGCGAGACGTCCGCTCTCTCGACATCGACCTCGACTCTCCGACTTCTGTGTCGATTCGAATCAAACAAAAGAAACAGGTGAGTTGACCGTTCGTTTTAGGACCCGCTTCCTAATCCTTTTGCATTGCAGAAAAATACGCAAGAGCTCGCGCCGCAGCCCGTCGACGAGCTGAAGACGGAAGTCGCCGCACTCCGAGCGGAGTTGAGCGACGAGCGGGCGAACTCCGCTCTCCGCATCGAACAGCTTTCCAGTCAACTTGCCGAGCGACTCGACGCTCACTCCGCCGAGGTCCGCCGGATGATCGAGCAGCTGGGAGCTCCGCCGAACGAGCGAAGAGAGCCCAAGAGCGAGAAGCACGAACTGAAGGCGCTGATCGACGAGCTCCAAGCGAAACGCAGCGCTTCGAACGAGCGGCACCAATCGGACGAGCACAACCAACGGAACGGCCCGACGGACGGCCAGCAGCCGCAACAACCGCCGCACGAGGAGATGACGGCGAGCAAGAAAGACAACGAGCAAAAAGGAGCGGCGTGCAACGACTGGCGCCGCCATCCTCGCGCTTTCATCGCGTGGGTGGTCGATTGCTTTGACGCGGCAATCTTGTGGATGGGCGGCTGCATTGAGGCGTCGATCGCGTCGCTGCGGACGAATCTGGGCGACGTCTACGCGTTTGGACTCGGGGTGTGGCTCTCTAGTTTCGTGGCTTCGGCAGTTGTGCACGCCACGAAACATCTCAGCAACGGCGGCGGAAACGACGGAGCTTACTGGGTGCAGTTTTCATTCGTTTTCGTCTTTAATTTCGTTCTTCTGTTCATCGTGTGTTCCCTCATTCGATTGTTCCTTTACGTTTTTGTAGACTGATTGCGGCCTGCCTATTGTTGCTGGATAAACAGAACGTGTTAAACGGTCCGTATTTGAAACCATATTTCGAGCAAGTGGCGAGGGCGTTGCTCGCTTTGAGACCTCTTTGTCGTTGGAGTGTTGTTTGGAGGCGTCGGTCGGTACAGCCAGCAAACGAATTCTTCCCCGTGTTCCGTTTATATCGTTGCTGAAAGAAGCCAAAATGAGAGCCGTTTGTTCGAGGCCAGTGTTCTAGCTGAAGGTCTCTGACGAGAAGACCGCAGACAGCGCGGAAAGTCCAAAACCACCAGAAGGACGTCGCTTTGAAATTCGACTCGCCACCCAATCAGTTCATCTTGCTTGCATGTGAACGAGGAAGAGGAGAAACGGACGGAAGATCCGTTTGGCGGCCGTCGACTACCCGACCACCCCGTTCCGGTCGAGAAGCACGCCGTCCAACTTCGAGCTGACCGCAAACCGAAGCCGCCAAAACTTGCAATCGACGGTCGGTTTGCTGTGTTGTTCCACGGCACAAACACCGGCTTTTTGGACAACACGCTCGACTGCGCGGTTCTCGACTACGTGCGGCAACGAGCGGCGCTGGGCACGTGTGGTGTTGAAGGAAGCTAACAAATGCGGTTGGCGCTGCTGTCGTCTTCTTCTCTGCTCCGCCGCCCAAAAAACCGGTTGTTTGTCGCTGACAAGGCGGGATCGATCACTGCTGTTCGTTTGACCGCGCGGCTGGCGGCCAGGCGGAGTGGCGCGTGGTCGGCAAGGAGTGGACGACTGCCCACCTTTCGCCTCGACCTTCGCTCCGCAGTCCGCTTGGCAGTCCACTCGGCAGATCGCCCACTCGCACTCCTTCCAGCCCCAAAAGATGGCAGCCGCCGCCCAAACCGACTTTGCCGTCGGCCTGCTGCGAGAGGCGGCCGCGAGCTCGAACGCCTCGCTGATCCTCTCGCCCATCTCCATCGCGCTCGCCCTCTCGCTGGCCTACGCGGGCGCCGGCGGCGACACGCGGCGCGAATTCGAGCGGGTGTTCGCCCGAGGTTCGTCCACTTCTTGCTGTCCGGCTGGGGACCAGTGGTAACGGCAGCGAATTTGATCGCCATTTTTTTCCACAAACCACTGCACCTGCCAGTCACGCGCCTCATCACCTTCTTGCAGGCGCGAACACGGGCGCCGCTCTCGACTCGGCCTTCCACCACGCGTTCGCCCAACTGACCGCCGGCAATCGATCGGTCGTTCTCGAGTTGGTCAATCGGGCGTACGTCAACCGCAGCCTGACTGTGAAAACCGCCTACCACGAGCTGCTCGACACGAATTTCGGCGCCGCTTTCCAGCAGGTGGATTTCAAGGAGGGTCGGCAGAAAGCGGTCGAGGAGATCAACGCTTTCGTCGCGAACTTCATCCGCAACAAGATCCGCGACCTGCTCAGCTTGAAGGCCATCGACCCCAAGACCCTGCTGCTGCTCGGGAACGCCGTCTACTTCAAGGTAAGCAGAAGGAGCCGGCCGTTACGAGGCGAACGGATGGGCCTTTTTCCTGACTGCCGCCAAACTTGCAATCATCGTGATTCCAATGCCTACAAATTGTAGGGCGAGTGGGACGAGCCGTTCACCGAGGAGATGACGACGGACGAGACCTTCTTTCTCGACGAGAACAACGAACGACAAGTGAGTCTTTCCTTTGCCTCGTTTTTTCTCACACACCTGCAGATCAAAATGAAGCAACAGATCAGCGGAGTCAAATACATCGAGACGGATCACGTGCAGGTGCTGGAGTTGCCGTACGCGGACAAGGCGACGACGTTCACCGTCTTCCTGCCGAAAGAGAAGGGCGGACTCCTCGCTTGGCTCCAGAAGGTGGACGGCGCCAAGCTTGTCGATCTGATGGACCGAATGCATCGCCGACGAGTGAACGTGAGTGCAGAATGTTCCGTTTGTTCCCTCATCTACTCGTTGCAGGTGGAATTGCCTCGTTTCAAGATCGACAAGCCAGTCGCCCCCGCTTCGCGAGGGCCACTGCTTGAAACCTGTCTATTCGATGAAATCGATTCACGACGTTTCGAACATTCCTTTCTTCCGCCCTTTCAACATCCATTTGCCTCTTTCAATCAAAACAACGGGGCTTCCGCCCATCGAGCAACACTCCCCGGTCGTCTGTCGCCATCAGTCGACTCGAAACACCCGCCCTGCCTACCCACTCGCTCGCCTGCCCACCCGCTGCCCCTCCACCCACGCGATCGTCCACCCCGCCTTCCGAACAGCCGATCATTTCCCTCCGTCTCCACCCGCTACGGGCTCGCCGACGATTCCCGAACTCAGGCATCCGATCCCTACGCAACTCGCCGATCCACTGCACGCCTGATGACCGATCGTTCCGGTCGCTCGTTCAACACCCAACTGATTTCCGCCCACCAACCGACAGATTTCGACCGATCCACGTGCAATCACCCGGCCGCCCGCTTGTGCTTGCCTACCCGTCGACGTCGCATCTTCTGCTCGTCCACAACCACCCGCTCCCCACTCGACTCGCCGCTTCTCTCGACTCACCCGACCGTCCCGGACGCCCGCCCGACCACCGACTGACGATTCCCGGCCGAAATCGACCATTTCCCCACTTCCTCCTCACGCAAATTCCGACCATGCAAATCTCCCGCCCGCCTGCCCACGCAAATTCCCCCTCCGTGCATTCCGCCCGGCCGCCCTTCATTGGTCCTCCGAAATTCCGGACATGACCGGCCACATACAAACAGACAAACTATTCTCTCTTTGTCACATCAGCGACCTCAGACCGCGCTTAATGTGTTCGGGTTGGCAGCAATAAGGTTGAACAGCGGTTCGTCCGGTGGCAGCTAGTCCGTTGTTGTACGTTTTTGTTTTACCGTGTTTTTAAAACCAAGATGCTTGCGATATTTTCGTGATTGATCTGTTGCATTCAAAATACAAAGTCTTATTTCAACAACGACACGCAGACGTCCAACGAACGGACATCCACGCTACTTTTTGGCTATCTTTAAGCGACGTTAACAGCGGTTTCTCGAATGTTTGCCCTTCCTCCGCCACTCTTCGCGCCGCCGTTACCAAAAGACAAGCAAACGGAACATACGGTTCAGTTTCTTTGTTTATTGTTACCACAAGGAAGAACAACAATTGCTAAAAGGATTTAATAATAACAATTACGGTAATAAACGAAAGAAACCTCTGTTACTCCCACTCGCAAACTCCAAATGCCCAAAATCTTTAAGTTGTACGGGCGCAAGCTTTCCACTAGTTCCGAATCGAATCCGTCCGTTTGAATGTTGAATTTCGTCGTGCGAGCAAAATTCACTCTGGAAACGTTCCAGAATTTACAGTGCAGCATCTAAAAAGTCGGTTTAACAAGTTGTAAAAATAAAATAAAAACCCGAATCTTTGCGTTGTCCAAATGCGGCCAGTTCGGCAGATAAATAGGAATATCCAGTTTGCACAATTCAAGTCTGGCTTTTTTGGCCCACTCCACCAAGCGAAACGAGCGAGCAACGAGCACCTTCAGCGATCCGTAGACGCCCATTCGATCCTAAACAAGGATTAGACAGATCATAAAACCGAATGCAGCCACCGTCGTCGCTTCGAATTCAAAGCCGCCGACACGGAGCTCCAGCAAAAACTGTTGGTTTAAGTAGTTCAGATTCGCAAAGGCCGCTCGGAAGTCCCGCGCCATCTCTTCGTCCCACAAGCTGGCAGATGAAAACCGGCGGAGAACCGTCGGAGTTTCTCGATGGACCACGTAGAGTTTCACACGCTCGACCGTTTCGTTACGCTTGCAGCTGGACGCAAAATTATGTTAAAGCATTTATAGAAGCTTACGGCCCGTCTGCGGCGATGTTTGCGACATGCGTATCAATTTCGAGCGTACGAGCGCGGGTTTGAAAGAAAGAAGCGAGATCTAAACCGAGCGTTATTCAAGAAGTTCAACGAGCAAAGTAAAAACAGGGAGAATCTGCGTTGTGTGCGGAGACCGCCGCATATTCCAACGACAACGGCACTCTTTGGAACACACTTGTATGTCGATGACTTCTCAGAATGACTCCCACGATCTTCTCGCCCAGGAAATCTCGAACAATGGGGATCAACACGGAAGGTTGTGTACACAGAACAACTTTCACTTCGATCGCTTTCAAGCTGTCGACATCTGAAGATTCCTGCATTGAAAACGAGAACCAGCCGCACTCACCGTTCAACATCGAGAGCATTGTGCACCACTTGCGGACCAGCTCGACAGTGGGCTCCGGAAGCTCATTGAATGCAACGATCACGCGCTCCAAGCAAGCCACTTGCAGCACGCGAATGATGGAGCCGACGGCTAGATGATCGTTCGTCAATCGCACCATGAACCGGCGCTGTCGTGAAGTCCGCAGACCCACGTCCCGAATGTCCACGACGATCTTCCGCGCCTCATCCTTTCGATAGCAGTCAAAGAAGGCGGCCAGGAATTCGAAAGAACAGAAGAGGAGGCGGAGAGTCCGCAGTCGAAGAGCCGCTCGCCGCGGCAAGTAGTCAGCAGCCGCGGAGTTGAGCTTGTTGTCCGCCCGTTCGGTCTTCGTTGCGTGGAACAGCAGCCACAAACGGGCATTCGAGTTGAGCATCGGTGACTGTTGTTCAGGCGGCTCCAAATCGGACATCTCGCTGAAAAAGAAAGCGATTAGGGGAGTGAGAGCAGCAGGGTGAGCGACTGCCGCGTTTGACCGCTGGTCCAGCAACCGACCGGAGAGCGACGCCCCACACCCGGCTGACCCACGCGGACGCCCTCGTTTGAATCGAGCTCGACCCGCCCGCATCGATCGGGCGGTTGCGTGCGAGCGGGCAGTGCGACCTGCCGACCTCGCCCGGCTGTCGGTGTTCGGCAGCAGCAAGCTGGCCCTCGCGCTCGCAAGTGATCTTCCTGCCGTTTGTGATCGCTTTCCCTTCGTTCAAGTGGGCAACGGCAAAAAGCGGCTGGTCGACAGAATCGCAAACACGTTCGAATTAATCCATTCACTGACGTAAAGGAGTGCCATTCGATTGATTTCATGCATCAGTGCACATCGGAGCGGAAAGAAGAGCGGTAACCGGGGAGATGAGAGCGCAAATGAGCCCTCGTTTGTTGCACAAAATAGCGGCCCTCTTCTCGCTCCTCTTGTTGCTGCTGGTGGGCGACTCGCGGGCGGACTCGAAGACAAGCGGAGAGCTCGGGCGGGATGCTTGTGAGTTCTCCGCTTCCTCCCGCCCACTCCTCCCGGTTGCAGACGGCGGCTGGTGGGCGGTGGGCGGCCGGACGCTCGGCTTCCTGCTCGCGACGACGACTGCCGCCTTCGTTTTCGTGTGGTTCGTGGTGCAACTGGCCGAGGAGTGGACGCCCGCATGCAGGAGGCGCTCGTCCAGCTGCAGCCCGCCGGCCGGAAGGTCGAGGCGGAGATCGAGTGGCAGAAGCGGCGGCTGCAGGCGAACGTCGTGAGTGCGCCGTCTTCCCGTCTTGCAGGAGGAACTCCGCTCCGCCGGCTCCGAAGGGCGCTGGAGGCGGCCGTCGAGCGGCTGCGCGCCGAACGCCGTCCGCAAGCGGGGAATCGCCGAAGTCGCCTTCCCTGCGTTGAATGAGCTGCTTGGGAGAATACACTCGATTGTTGTTACTCGACGTCGTTTGGTTGATTGTCTCCGGCGATGCGGATGTGTCGTTCGAGTTCGTTTGACCCCAGTTCATGCGCGTGTTCCTAAGGAGAAAGCAGTGAAAGCAAGCGGTGATCGCACGTTCACTCTTTCACTCCAGCCGTTCGGTGAGCTCCGCCACTGACTGCACGCGAGCGACGAGTTCAGCCAGCAAATCCTTCTTCTGGTATCCTACGACACGTTCCGAGCAAGTCAAAGAATCGAGCGAGAGCCGCAAGAGATTGTAGGAGAACAAAAGCAAGCGATTGACGAGCGGCACGCAAACGACCAGTCGACTGCTCGAACACTCCAACCATCACTCCTCATCCTCTTCTGTGAGTCCGCTCACCGATGGAGCGGACAGTCCAAAATTTGCTCTCAACACTCAGAAGAGGTCGAGTGGAGTACACACCTCAAAGTGGTTGGGTAACCTGACGAGAGTTCGGGCGAGCGGGCGGGTGACTCGCTGGACAGGCGGCGAGTAGATGGGAAGGCCGCTCGCTGCTCGTCGGCCGCTCTCCGCTCACTGCGCGCTCCCTCCGCCCGCGTCTTCTTCGTTGTGGCGTTCGGCCCACCGCTTGTCGCTCAAATTTGTCGCTGGCTTTCGAGCGGCCGCTCAGAAAGGAGCGAATCCTCGCGATAGCTCGTCCATTCCTCCGATTTGCACACCGTTTTGTTCATTCGCCCGTCTTGTTGCTCTTCAAGCACGCGAGTTCTGTTCGCTCGTTGCATCGCTTTGATCCGTTTCTGCAGGCGCGGAAAGTGGGCGGTCGAGTGGTCGCCGCAAATCCCCTCGGCGCTCTGCTCATCCACCGCCTTCAGGCGTGACCGAACGCGTCGACAGGACTCGTTCGAAGAGGAATTAGAGACGTTCGAGCACAAGCCGCTGCTCCCGCCCCAAGAGAAGCGCCGCCTCCCCGATCAGCCGCTCGTTGTCACGATCGACGAGGAGGGCGAGCGGGAAGAAAAGAAGCCAGCGGCAGTCTCGCCCGTCGGTCGCCGGCGAGTCGAGGCGCCCGATCGAAGCGAAACGTCGACGATCCACGAGAAAGAAGAGGCCGTCGATCAGCCGCCCATTCGAGTGAAATCGGAGCCCGCTGACGAGCATTCGGCCGCCGAAGTGGAGCGGCAGAAGAAACGCGAGCTGGGCGCCGCCGCCAGCGAACGAATCGAACGGCTGGAGCGGGAGGACGCGTGAGTTCTCGAACGGGAAGTCGGCGATCATCCCTCTGCTTTCAGGAAGCACCGGCGAGTCAACCGGCAGCTGGAGACGACGCTCGTCGAGTTGGAGGACGCGGTCGCCGAGAACGAGGCGGAGATCGGCGCATTGAAAGCGGAGAACAGGCGAAAGAGGAGGGAGGGACGGCGAGTGGCACCCTTTTGTTTTCAGCGAGCTCAAACGAGTCAACCAGCGGCTGAAGGCGGCGATCGACGGCGAACACGCGACCGGGCGCATCAAAACGAGTGGGTCGGCTGAAAGCAGCAGGTGGGTTCACGGATCGAGCGTTCGGTGGAACGGAGAGCTCCGTTTCAGCCGAAAGGACGAGCAGAGCGGCAGATGGAAGCGCTGATCGCGGAAACGTCGCCGGCCTTCGTCTTCTACGACCTCAAAGCGGTGCGTTGCCCTTTCTTCCGCTCACTCCTTTCTGCAGCTCCAATCGACCGCACCGATCGACGCGTGGAAGGCGACACATGGCCCGAAGATCCTGCTGCTCCAAGTGGCGGACATCGACGAGTGGCGCCGCTCTTCGACGGCCGCCAGCTTGAGCGAACACACGTGCGCGCCGCATCGAGGCCGACTGGAAGTGGACGAGCGGCAATTCCTGCCGCCGCGACTTGGCGCTGTACGTGGAGAAGGGCGCCCCGACCGTCGCCTCCTACTCGGGGATTCTCGGGGACTTCCGCACGCGGCCGGAGCTGCTCGCCGTCCTCCAGTCCGTTGCGGCTTCAGCGGTTTCTTCTTGACGTCCGAACGCGAACATGAGTGCAGGGGAAGTGGACGGAAGGCAGTGCTTCCTTTCAGAGCACCTGTTCTTCAACTTCCCCGCCGGCGAGCGCCTTCTGATCGGCCGTCGTTTTGACGATTGCGGATGGTGTGTTCATCGAAGGCTGCTTTGAATAAAGATTGTGGTCTGTCTCGTCAATGAATTGTGGCCCGAGGTTGCACAGAGCCCGAGAAACTGGCAACTGGAAGAACGTTGCAGTTAGTGGCCTTTGCTCCGTCTCTCACAAGCACCGAGCCGTCCGAGCAAGGGGACGAAGACGACGGCAGCAATCCGCCGCTCTGAAGGCGCAAATGATTGGAAAGCAGAACCAAATAACCGCATGGCTGCTCGCTGTTCGCGCCCGTTCGGCCCTTCTCGACGACGATGAAGAGCTGAAGGAAGGCAAGAGACGGCTGGTAATCCCCACTCGACCGTTTATTTCCGCAGATTCGAATCGAGCGGGCAGTCGGCGAGTGGAGGCGGCGGTCGAGCGAACGAGCCGCCCGCCGTCTCTTCCGCTGGGATCGACGGAATCAAAGCCGCCTTCAACCGACGGCCAGTCCCCTCGACCCACCCCGCCGAGTGAGCAAAAACGAGTGGACCCCGCGCACTCGCCGGCCGCCGATTTGTGGGCAGTCGGGGGTCGAAGTCCAACGCCCCGCGGTCCCCCGGCCGACCAACAGCGCGGTGGTCACCACTTCCCCATTGGAGTGGCGGTCGCGGAGGTCACTCGTGGTCGTCCTCCGCCCTCTCGCGCCCACTTGCGCCCGCCCGATCCGTTCGCTCGTTTCGGGGATGGCCGGGCGGGTGTTCACGAAGCGGACGCGGGCGCAACAACGCCCCTACGAAGAGGAACTCGCGAATTTCGACTTCAAACCGCCGCCGCCCCGACGCCGCCCCGACGCCGCCGCGAGGGACCGCCGCCCGTCGTCACGATCGACGCGGCCGGCGGGCGGGCGGAAAGCGAGGATCCCGCCGTGCAACGAGGCCCCCGCCGCCGAGGAGGCCGGCGAGCGGCGGGAGGCGCCCGTTCAAGTCAAGGAGGAGCCTCGGACGACGCGCCGACCGCCAAACGGAAGCGGAAGAAGAAGAAAGGGCGCAGCAAGAGGTCCGAGGTTTCCGCTTTTGTTCAACAGTAAAACAGGAGAACAGGTAAGAGAAAGAAAACGGGTTTGACTCGTGATTGTCTGTTTTCAGCGAGACCGAGCAAGTCGACCAGCTATAGGAGACAGCAGTTGAAGAGATTAGAGCGGACGGACTCGTCGATGACGAGAGCTCATTCGAACACGGCGCAGAAGTCCTGCCGTCTGCCTCAGACAACGACAGGGGCGACGTGCTCGTGGAAAGGGTGTCGGAACCACCGGCTAGAGCGGCGGAGGTGGCGGGCAAAAGGGAAATTTTATCTTCAAATGGTGCCTCCTTTCAGTCGTGCCCACCGAGTTCGTTGCGTCCTCGAATTTGCACACTCGCTCACTTCGCTTTGGCGTTCGCTCGTCCACTCCACTTTTCCCTCTTGCCATCCGACCAGTCGGCTGCCAGCCCTCCCGCTTTTGACGAACCGAAGCGATGAGCGAGACGGACGTCACGACGGCCGTGGAGATCCCCGGCGAAGTGAAGAAGGTGAGCTGCCGACCGCCCGTTTCTTCTGACCTCCGCTCGCTCAGGATGAAAAACCGGTGAAGAAGCCGAAAATGCGGAAGCAGCCCGTCCCGCCGCGCCTCTTCTTCGACAACCCCCACTTTGATGCCGACCTTCTGGAGCGCATCGAGGAGGACCGGCTGAGCGGTCACGCCTCCCGCTACACGCCCCGCACGCGCCTCCAGTTGGACGGGCCGAGCTTCTGGGACGACGCGGAGGAAGTGGTGGGTGGGAGTCTTCGCGTCCAGCACACGCCCTCGTCTTGCAGGACCCGCTGCTCCTCGAGCCGCACAAAGGCTCCAAGTTCCTGCCGTCGATCGTCCGCGAGCACAAGACCACCGGCACGACGTCCGTCACGCCGCAGCAGCTCGTGGAGCGGCGCCTGAACGCGGAGAAGCGGCGGCGGCGCGGCGAACTCGAGGAGCCCACTTTCGTCGTGGACTACCCGGAGGTGGGTCGTTCCCTTTCGCCCACTCACTCCCCGCTTCTTGCAGGGCGTTCGCTGCTTCCGCCCGCTGACCCCCGAGCTCGCCCGTCAGCTGGGCCACCCGTACGGCACGGGGCCCGAGCTGGCGCAGAACGGCGTCGGGGTGCGCGTCGGGGTGCGCAACCTGGGAGCGGCGGCGGCGGACGCGTTCTCCGCGCTCGCCGGCGAGGATCCCGCTCTCGAGGTGGCGTCGCTGCCCGACGAGGATCCCGTGTACATCGACCCGGACGAGAGCGCCGAGGAGTCGGCCGACTCGCACGAGAAGACGCCCGAGCGGAAGAGCGAGAAGCGTGAGTTCTCTGGTCGGCTGTCTCCAATGTGCCCCCTCGTTCCAGAAATCTCGCAGCGGAAGGAGGAAAACGAGGCGGAGGCGTCGTCGTTCGAGGAGCCGCACAGCGCGCCGGTAGACTGGAAGGCGCGCGCCGCGTGGTCGACCGTCCGCCCCGTTCCGGCCACCGTGCCGTCCCCGCCGCCGCTCAACGCCGCCGTCCTGCCCACGTCGGTCGCCCATCCGGTGGACTCGTACGCGATGGTGCTCGTCACGGAGCCGCAGGGTCAGGAGCCGCAACGCCCGCAGCCCCAGTGGCAGTACTCGCGCCCGATGCAGAATCCGAACACTATCAGCGTCGGAGACGGGCACTTCGGCCACAGCCGCCTGCCGCCGTCCGTGTGGAAGAACCGCCGCTTCGGGCACTTGGCGCCGCTCCGCTGCCGCAACGCCTCCACGGACTCCGAGTGGCGTCGCCACGAGCAGCCGGCGGCCGACTCGGAGGCGGCGGCGTTCGCTTCGCAGCGCTCGTTCGGCCGCCCGGGGAGCTGGCGCGAGAGCGAAGTCGCCGCCCAGCCGACTCTCCCGCCCGTCCACTTCGGCAGCGACCGCCCCCGCGCCCACATGCGCAGCTTCAACCACGAGGTCGATCCGGAGGTTCGTTCCGTCCTCTTTTCATCGTCTCCGGTCGATTGCAGCTGACGAATCGCCTCGCTCAATGGCGTCACGGGACGGTGAGTCCGGCCGCTCCGCCGCCGCCGCCGGTCCTCCCGAAGATCGAGGAGAAGAAGGAGCAGGAGGATCCGAAAGACCCCAAGGGGGTGAGCACTCTCTCCTCTTCCCTCTTTTCATCTCTCTGCAGGAGTGGCAGCTGAAGACGCGCAAGCAGCCGATGCTCAAGCAGCGCACGATCGACATGGGCACCACGGGCGAGGGCGGCTTCACGGCCATGAACGCGCAGCTGGAATTCGATCCATTCGGCGAGCTGCCCGGTTCGTCCTTTCCTTCTTCTTTTCACACTCCCGTCCACCTGCAGGGGACGAAGAGCGCCGGAAGAAGAAGGCGGGCGGTCGGCGGGGCGGCAGCGAGAAGGCGCCGCCGCACGAACTGTCCCGCTACGAGCCGCCGCGCACCGAAACGTTCACGTGCATGCAGCTGGACAATCCGTTCGACGACGACGACCTCCCGCCGGCCTTCAGCACGAGCATCAAGAACAAGCGCAAGAAGCCGCGCGTCTCCTTCGCCCTGCCGCCGGCGGATTCGGTGAGTGCGGGAGAGCGTCGATCATTCCGATGCTGCGCGTTGCAGCCGCCGAAGTTCGGTCGTTCCTCGTCGCTCTCCGGCTCCCTCCCGCCGCCGCCCGCCCAACCTCGGCCCACCGGCAAGTACGTGCCGCCGCAAATCCGCGAGCGGGCCGGCCGCAGTCCGCCGGGCGAGTCCAACGACGTGCGCGTCTCGGGCGTCCAGAGCGGCCCGTCGGGCGTGGGCGCCGCTCGTCGCTTCCGCATGCAGCACCCGTTCACGAGCATCCGCCAGCTGGGCGACCGCGTGGGCGATCGCCGTCGCTCGCACTCGGCGCCCGCCCGCTTCGTGCCCTACCAGGTGGCCGACGGGTACGAGGAGTTCGTGCAGACCTTCGGCGGCCCTTTCCGCAACGAGTGGCCCGCGAAGACCGTGGAGCCGGACACCTCCAGCTCGACGTTCAGCGACAAGCCCGCGGTGAAGGCGAGTGCTCGTTTCCCGCCTCTTCAACGGACGCTTCAGGACCGCGGCTCGGACACCTACTTCTCGCACATCGACCTGCCGCTGAACGTGCCCCGGCTGCGTGACTTCTTCAACTTCTCCCTCGTCCCGCCCATCTCGCACTACTTTCGTCATCCGGCCGACGAGCTCGGCAACTGCATCCTGTGGGCGGGCGAGGACGCGAACTTTGTGTGGACGCGCCAAGAAGTGAGTTCTTTCCGTCCGTCCCGTCCACTCGGTCTGCTTTCAGCTGGGCGCGGCGATCGGCGGACTGGCCGACCGCCTCGAGCTGCCGGTCCGCCTGAGCGACGAGCAGCTCACCCAGTTGGCGCGGCTGGTCACGCTGGAGCGCGCGATGAAGAGTGAGTTCTTCCCGCTTGGCGAGTGACCGCCTTCAGTTTGCAGTGCTCAAGACGGCCGCCCACTCGATGAACCGACAGCCGGCCATCACGCCGCACGTGAAGGCGTACACGAAGGACTTCGCGCTCGCCGTCCGCCAGTTCTACCGCCTGTTCAACGCGCAGTCGGAGAAGATCGTGAGTCCTTCCTGCCCGCACTTAACCCTCCTGCTGCCAGTGGTCCAAACTGCCGACCGCCTGGGAGCGCAAGACGGACACCGCCTTCGTCGACTTCCTCAACGACGGCCTCGACGCGCTGGACTTCGTGGAGCGCGTCGACAACCGCAGCTGCTGCGTGGAGCGCAACGAGCCGGCCGACCCGCCGCACGTGCCCTGCACCGTGCTCGCGCCGTACAACCTCTTCCACTACAACCCGGGCTTGGGCGTCTACTCGCGCAAGGTGTTCGTGGGCGGCGTGTCGGCCGACCTGGACGAGCAGGAGTTCCTGGCGATCTTCCGCCGCTTCGGCAAGCTGACCGCCGACTGGCCGAGTCGCCTCGAGCTCGCGCCCCGCCCGCACGCGGCGCCCGCTTCGGCCAAGAAGTGCCGCTTCGGCTACGTGTTCCTGATATACGCGGACGAGCGCTCCGTCCACCTGCTGTTGGAGGCGTGCAGCGTGGTGGAGGGCGAGTACTTCATGCGGATGCCCGCCCCGGACGGCTTGAAGCGCGTGGTGCAGGTGAGGGGCGTGTCCTATCCGTCCCAGCCACTTCTTCTGCTTGCAGGTCCGTCCGTGGCGCCTGGCCGAGGCCGACTTCCTCGTGGACCCGTACATGCGCGTGAACCTGCGCTTCGCCGTCTTCATCGGCGGCGTGCCGCGCCCCATCCGCGCCGCCGAGCTGGCCCACTCGATGAACGTTCTGTACGGGAACGTCGTGATGGCGGGCATCGACACGGACGTGCCGCTCAAGTACCCGAAGGGCGCCGGCCGGGTGGTCTTCTCGGACTTCCACTCGTACGTGCGCGCCATCAGCGACCGTTTCGTCCGCGTGCACCATGGCGATCTCGACCGCATCGTGAGTCGCTACTCCTTCACTTCCAACAGCGCCCGTCTGCTTGCAGGTCGAGGTGAAGCCCTACGTGCTGGACGACCAGCGCTGCGACGAGTGCCACGGCGAGCTGAGCGACCAGCGCGTGGCGCCCTTCTTCTGCCCGTCGCCCGAGTGTCTCCAGTACTTCTGCGAGAATTGCTGGGGAGTCCTGCACGCGTG